>SWDC01000054.1:0-67005 GCA_004919715.1 Linderniella brevidens
TTGTTGACGAAGTAGAATGCCTTGTTGACCAAGTCGAATGCCCTTTTGAACAAGTAGAAAGCGTCGTCAAAAACTCAAATGCCTTGTTGACCAGTCGGATGCCTTGTTTAACAGTCCAATGCCTTGTTTACAAAGTCAAATGCCTTGTTAACCAGTCAATGCCTTGTTGAACAAGTCTTGCCTTGTATACCAGTAGAAGGCGTTGTTGAACAAGTCGAATGCCTTGTTGACCAAGTCGAACAGTAGAATGCCTTGTTTAACATCGAATGCCTTGTTGAACAGTCGAATGCCTTGTTGAACATCGAATGCCTTGTTGAACACTTCAATGTATTGTTAACTATGTCGAATGCCTTGTTGACAAAGTCGAATGCCTTGTTGAACAGTCGAATGCCCTTGTTGAACATCATGCCTTGTTGACCAAGTAGAATGTCTTCTTAAACAAGTTGAATGCCTTGTTAATCAAGTAGAATGCCTTGTTAACCAAGTCGAATGCCTTGTTCCCCAAGTCGAACAAGTAGAATGCCTTATTGAACAAGTCGAATCCCTTGTTGAACAAGTCGAATGCCTTGTTAACCAACTTCAACGCCTTGTTGACAAAGTAAATGCCTTGTTGAACAAATCGAATACCTTCTTCACCAAGTTGGACAAGTAGAATCCCTTAATGAACAAGTCGAATCCCATGTTGAACAAGTCGAATGCTTGTTGAACAACTTCAATGCCTTGTTAACTATGTTGAATGCCTTTTTGACAAAGTCGAATACCTTGTTGACCATATGATGCCTTGTTGAACAAGTAGAATGCCTTGTTGAACAAGTCGAATGCATTATTGAACAAGTCATGCTTTGTCGACGAAGTAGAATGCCTTGTTGACCAAGTCGAATGCATTGTTGACCAAGTCGAATGCCTTTTTGACCAAGTCGAATGCCCTTTTGAACAAGTAGAAGGCCTCGTCGAAGAACTCAAATGCCTTGTTGACCAAGTCGGATGCCTTGTTTAACTAGTCCAATACCTTGTTTACCATGTCAAATGCATGGTTAACCAAGTGATATGCCTTGTTGAACAAGTCGAATGCCTTGTTGACCAGTCGAACAAGTAGAATGCCTTTTGAACAAGTCGAATGCCTTGTTGAACAACTTCATGCCTTGTTGACAATGTCGAATGCCTTGTTGACAAAGTCGAATGACTTGTTGAACAAGTCGAATGCCTTGTTGACAGTCATGCCTTGTTGACCAAGTAGATGCCTTATTAAACAAGTCGAATGCCTGTTGTCCAAGTCATGCCTTGTAATCAAGTAATGCCTTGCTGAACAAATCGAATGCTTTCTTCTTCACCATTGAACAGTAAATGCCTTATTGAAAAAGTCGAATCCCTTGTTGAACAGTCGAATGCCTTGTTCACAACTTCAATGCCTTGTTAACAATGTCGAATGCCTTGTTGACAAAGTCGAATGCCTTGTTGAACAGTCGAATGCCTTGTTGAACAGTCATTCTTGTTGACCAAGTAGAATGCATTCTTAAACAAGTCGAATGCCTGTTGTCCAGTCATGCCTTGTTAATCAAGTAGAATGCCTTGTTAACTAGTCGAATGCCTTTTCACCAAGTCGAACAACTAGAATGCCTTATTAACAGTCGAATCCCTTGTTGAACAAGTCGAATTCCTTTTTAACCACTTCAACGCCTCGTTACAAACTAAATGCTTGTTGAACAAATCGAATACCATCTTTACCAAGTTGGACAAGTAGAATGCCTTAATGAACAATTCGAATCCCCTGTTGAACAAGTCGAATCCCATGTGAACAAGTCGAATGCCTTGTTAACTATGTTGAATACCTTGTTGATAAGTCGAATACCTTGTTGACCATATGATGCCTTGTTGAACAAGTAGAATGCCTTGTTGAACAAGTCGAATGCATTATTGACCAAGTCATGCTTTGTTGACGAAGTAGAATACTTATTGACCAAGTCGAATGCATTGTTGACCAAGTCGAATGCCTTGTCGACCAAGTCGAATGCCTTGTTGAACAAGTCGAATGCCTTGCTGAACAACTTCAATGTCTTGTTAACTATGTTGAATGCCCTTTTGAACATCTAGAAGGCCTCGTCGAACAACTCAAATGCCTTGTTGACCAAGTCGGATGCCTTGTTTACCATGTCAAATGCCCTTTTAAAACCAAGTGGAATGCATTGTTGAACAAGTCTTGCCTTGTATACCAAGTAAAATGCGTTGTTGAACAAGTCGATTGCCTTGTTGACCAAGTCGAACAAGTAGAATGCCTTGTTGAAAAAGTCGAATGCCTTGTTGAACAAGTCGAATGCCATGTTGATACTTCAACGCCTTGTTAACAATGTTGAATGCCTTGTTGACAAAGTCGAATGCCTTGTTGACCATGTAGAATGTCTTCTTAAACAAGTCGAATGCCTAGTTGTCCAAGTCATGCCTTGTTAATCAAGTAGAATGCCTTGTTGAACGACTCGAATGCCTTCTTCACCAAGTCGAATAAGTAGAATGCCTTGTTGAACAAGTCGAATGCCTTGTTGAACAAGTCGAATGCCTTGTTGAACAAGTTCAATGCCTTGTTAACAATGTCGAATGCCTTGTTGACAAAGTCAGATGCCTTGTTGAACAAGTCGAATGCCTTGTTGAACAGTCATGCCTTGTTGACCAAGTAGAATGCCTTATTAAACAAATCGAATGCCTTGTTGTCCAAGTCATGCCTTGTTATTCAAGTAGAATGCCTTGCTGAACAAATCGAATGCCTTCTTCACCAAGTTGAACAAGTAGAATGCCTTATTGAACAAGTCGAATCCCTTGTTGAACAACTTCAACGCCTTGTTAACCAAGTAGAATGCCTTTATGAACAAATCGAATACCTTCTTCACCAAGTTGGACAAGTAGAATGCCTTAATGAACAAGTCGAATCCCATGTTGAACAAGTCGAATACTTGTTGAACAACTTCAATGCCTTGTTAACTATGTTGAATGCCTTGTTGACAAAGTCGAATACCTTGTTGACCATATGATGCCTTGTTGAACAAGTAGAATGCCTTGTTGAACAAGTCGAATGCATTATTGAACAAGTCATGCTTTGTGGACGAAGTAGAATGCCTTGTTGACCAAGTCGAATGCATTGTTGACCAAGTCGAATGCCTTGTTGACCAAGTCGAATGCCCTTTTAAACAAGTAGAAGGCCTCGTCGAACAACTCAAATGCCTTGTTGACCATGTCGGATGCCTTGTTTACCATGTCAAATGCCTTGTTTACCAAGTGGAATGCATTGTTGAACAAGTCTTTCCTTGTATAACATGTAAAATGCATTGTGGAACAAGTCGAATGCCTTGTTGACCAAGTCGAACAAGTAGAATGCCTTGTTGAACAAGTCGAATGCCTTGTTGAACAAGTCGAATGCCATGTTGAATAACTTCAATGCCTTGTTAACAATGTTGAATGCCTTGTTGACAATGTCGAATGCCTTGTTGAACAAGTCGAATGCCTTGTTGAACAGTCATGCCTTGTTGACCAAGTAGAATGCCTTCTTAAACAAGTCGAATGCCTAGTTGTCTAAGTCATGCCTTGTTAATCAAGTAGAATGCCTTGTTGAACGAGTCGAATGCCTTCTTCACCAAGTCGAACTAGTAGAATGCCTTGTTGAACAAGTCGAATGCCTTGTTGAACAAGTCGAATGCCTTGTTGAACAACTTCAATGTCTTGTTAACAATGTCGAATGCCTTGTTGACAAAGTCAGATACCTTGTTGAACAGTCGAATGCCTTGTTGAACCGTCATGCCTTGTTGACCAAGTAGAATGCCTTATTAAACAAGTCGAATGCCTTGTTATTCAAGTAGAATGCCTTGCTGAACAAATCGAATGCCTTCTTCACCAAGTTGAACAAGTAGAATGCCTTATTGAACAAGTCGAATCCCTTGTTGAACAACTTCAACGCCTTGTTAACCAGTAGAATGCCTTGATGAACAATCGAATACCTTCTTCACCAAGTTGGACAAGTAGAATGCCTTAATGAACAAGTCGTATCCCATGTTGAACAAGTCGAATGCTTGTTGAACAACTTCAGTGCATGTTAACTATGTTGAACGCCTTGTTGACCAGTCGAATGCCCTTTTGAAAGAGTAGAAGGCCTCGTCGAACAACGCAAATGCCTTGTTAACCAGTCGGATGCCTTGTTTAACAAGTCGAATGGCTTGTTTACCATGTCAAATGCCTTGTTAACCAAGTGGAATGCATTGTAGAACAAGTCTTGCCTTGTATACCAAGTAAAATGCGTTGTTGAACAAGTCGAATGCCTTGTTGACCAAGTCGAACAAGTACAATGCCTTGTTTGAACAAGTCGAATGCCTTGATGAACAAATCGAATACCTTCTTCACCAAGTTGGACAAGTAGAATGCCTTAATGAACAAGTCGAATCCCATGTTGAACAAGTCGAATGCTTGTTGAACAACTTCAATGCCTTGTTAACAATGTCGAATGCCTTGTTGACAAAGTTAGATGCCTTGTTGAACAAGTCGAATGCCTTGTTGAACAGTCATGCCTTGTTGACCAAGTAGAATGTCTTCTTAAACAAGTCGAATGCCTAGTTGTCCAAGTCATGCCTTGTTAATCAAGTTGAATGCCATGTTGAATGAGTCGAATGCCTTCTTCACCAAGTCGAACAAGTAGAATGCCTTGTTGAACTAGTCGAATGCCTTGTTGAACAACTTCAATTCCTTGTTAACAATGTCGAATGCCTTATTGACAAAGTCAAATGCCTTGTTGAACAAGTCGAATGCCTTGTTGAACATCATGCCTTGTTGACCAAGTAGAATGCCTTATTAAACAAGTCGAATGCCTTGTTGTCCAAGTCATGCCTTGTAAATCAAGTAGAATGCCTTGCTGAACAAATCGAATGCTTTCTTCACCAAGTTGAACAAGTAGAATTCCTTATTGAAAAAGTCGAATCCCTTGTTGAACAAGTCGAATGCCTTGTTGAACAACTTCAATGCCTTATTAACAATGTGGAATGCCTTGTTGACAAAGTCGAATGCCTTGTTGAACAAGTCGAATGCCTTGTTAAACAGTCATGCCTTGTTGACCAAGTCGGGTGCCTTGTTGACCAAGTCGAACAAGTAGAATGCCTTGTTGAACAAGTCGAATGCCTTGTTGAACAACTTCAATGCCTTGTTAACAATGTCGAATGCCTTGTTGACAAAGTCAAATGCCTTGTTGAACAAGTCGAATGCCTTGTTGAACAGTCATGCCTTGTTGACCAAGTAGAATGCCTTATTAAACAAGTCGAATGCCTTGTTGTCCATGTCATGCCTTGTTAATCAAGTAGAATGCCTTGCTGAACAAATCGAATGCCTTCTTCACCATGTTGAACAAGTAGAATGGCTTATTGAAAAAGTCGAATCCCTTGTTGAACAAGTCGAATGCCTTGTTGAACAACTTCAATGCCTTGTTAACAATGTCGAATGCCTTGTTGACAAAGTCGAATGCCTTGTTGAACAAGCCGAATGCCTTGTTGAACAGTCATGCCTTGTTGACCAAGTAGAATGCATTCTTAAACAAGTGGAATGCCTTGTTGTCCAAGTCATGCCTTGTTAATCAAGTAGAATGCCTTGTTAAACAAGTCGAATGCCTTGTTCACCAAGTCGAACAAGTAGAATGCCTTATTAAACAAGTCGAATCCCTTGTTGAACAAGTCGAATGCCTTGTTAACCAACTTCAACGCCTTCTTAACAATGTAAATGCCTTGTTGAACAAATCGAATACTTTCTTCACCAAGTTGGACAAGTAGAATCCCTTAATGAACAAGTCGAATCTCATGTTGAACAAGTCGAATGCTTGTTGAACAACTTCAATGCCTTGTTAACTATGTTGAATGCCTTTTTGACAAAGTCGAATACCTTGTTGACCATATGATGCCTTGTTGAACAAGTAGAATGCCTTGTTGAACAAGTCGAATGCATTATTGACCAAGTCATGCTTTGTTGACGAAGTAGAATGCCTTATTGACCAAGTCGAATGCATTGTCGACCAAGTCGAATGCCTTGTCGACCAAGTCGAATGCCTTGTTGAACAAGTCGAATGCCTTGCTGAACAACTTCAATGCCTTGTTAACTATGTCGAATGCCCTTTTGAACAACTAGAAGGCCTCGTCGAACAACTCAAATGCCTTGTTGACCAAGTCGGATGGCTTGTTTACCATGTCAAATGCTCTTTTAACCAAGTGGAATGCATTGTTGAACAAGTCTTGCCTTGTATACCAAGTAAAATGCGTTGTTGAACAAGTCGAATGCCTTGTTGACCAAGTCGAACAAGTAGAATGCCTTGTTGAACAAGTCGAATGCCATGTTGAATAACTTCAACGCCTGGTTAACAATGTTGAATGCCTGGTTGACAAAGTCGAATGCCTTGTTGAACAAGTCGAATGCCTTGTTGAACAGTCATGCCTTGTTGACCAAGTAGAATGCCTTATTAAACAAGTCGAATGCCTTGTTGTCCAAGTCATGCCTTGTAAATCAAGTAGAATGCCTTGCTGAACAAATCGAATGCTTTCTTCACCAAGTTGAACAAGTAGAATGCCCTTTTGAACAAGTAGAAGGCCTCGTCGAAGAACTCAAATGCCTTGTTGACCAAGTCGGATGCCTTGTTTAACTAGTCGAATACCTTGTTTACCATGTCAAATGCATGGTTAACCAAGTGATATGCCTTGTTGAACAAGTCGAATGCCTTGTTGACCAAGTCGAACAAGTAGAATGCCTTGTTGAACAAGTCGAATGCCTTGTTGAACAACTTCAATGCCTTGTTGACAATGTCGAATGCCTTGTTGACAAAGTCGAATGACTTGTGGAACAAGTCGAATGCCTTGTTGAACAGTCATGCCTTGTTGACCAAGTAGAATGCCTTATTAAACAAGTCGAATGCCTTGTTGTCCAAGTCATGCCTTGTAAATCAAGTAGAATGCCTTGCTGAACAAATCGAATGCTTTCTTCACCAAGTTGAACAAGTAGAATGCCTTATTGAAAAAGTCGAATCCCTTGTTGAACAAGTCGAATGCCTTGTTCAACAACTTCAATGCCTTGTTAACAATGTCGAATGCCTTGTTGACAAAGTCGAATGCCTTGTTGAACAAGTCGAATGCCTTGTTGAACAGTCATTCCTTGTTGACCAAGTAGAATGCATTCTTAAACAAGTCGAATGCCTTGTTGTCCAAGTCATGCCTTGTTAATCAAGTAGAATGCCTTGTTAAACTAGTCGAATGCCTTGTTCACCAAGTCGAACAACTAGAATGCCTTATTAAACAAGTCGAATCCCTTGTTGAACAAGTCGAATTCCTTTTTAACCAACTTCAACGCCTCGTTAACAAACTAAATGCCTTGTTGAACAAATCGAATACCATCTTTACCAAGTTGGACAAGTAGAATGCCTTAATGAACAATTCGAATCCCATGTTGAACAAGTCGAATCCCATGTTGAACAAGTCGAATGCCTTGTTAACTATGTTGAATACCTTGTTGATAAAGTCGAATACCTTGTTGACCATATGATGCCTTGTTGAACAAGTAGAATGCCTTGTTGAACAAGTCGAATGCATTATTGACCAAGTCATGCTTTGTTGACGAAGTAGAATGCCTTATTGACCAAGTCGAATGCATTGTTGACCAAGTCGAATGCCTTGTCGACCAAGTCGAATGCCTTGTTGAACAAGTCGAATGCCTTGCTGAACAACTTCAATGTCTTGTTAACTATGTCGAATGCCCTTTTGAACATCTAGAAGGCCTCGTCGAACAACTCAAATGCCTTGTTGACCAAGTCGGATGCCTTGTTTACCATGTCAAATGCCCTTTTAACCAAGTGGAATGCATTGTTGAACAAGTCTTGCCTTGTATACCAAGTAAAATGCGTTGTTGAACAAGTCGATTGCCTTGTTGACCAAGTCGAACAAGTAGAATGCCTTGTTGAAAAAGTCGAATGCCTTGTTGAACAAGTCGAATGCCATGTTGAATAACTTCAACGCCTTGTTAACAATGTTGAATGCCTTGTTGACAAAGTCGAATGCCTTGTTGAACAGTCATGCCTTGTTGACCATGTAGAATGTCTTCTTAAACAAGTCGAATGCCTAGTTGTCCAAGTCATGCCTTGTTAATCAAGTAGAATGCCTTGTTGAACGACTCGAATGCCTTCTTCACCAAGTCGAATAAGTAGAATGCCTTGTTGAACAAGTCGAATGCCTTGTTGAACAAGTCGAATGCCTTGTTGAACAAGTTCAATGCCTTGTTAACAATGTCGAATGCCTTGTTGACAAAGTCAGATGCCTTGTTGAACAAGTCGAATGCCTTGTTGAACAGTCATGCCTTGTTGACCAAGTAGAATGCCTTATTAAACAAATCGAATGCCTTGTTGTCCAAGTCATGCCTTGTTATTCAAGTAGAATGCCTTGCTGAACAAATCGAATGCCTTCTTCACCAAGTTGAACAAGTAGAATGCCTTATTGAACAAGTCGAATCCCTTGTTGAACAACTTCAACGCCTTGTTAACCAAGTAGAATGCCTTTATGAACAAATCGAATACCTTCTTCACCAAGTTGGACAAGTAGAATGCCTTAATGAACAAGTCGAATCCCATGTTGAACAAGTCGAATACTTGTTGAACAACTTCAATGCCTTGTTAACTATGTCGAATGCCTTGTTGAACAAGTCGAATGCCATGTTGAATAACTTCAATGCCTTGTTAACAATGTTGAATGCCTTGTTGACAATGTCGAATGCCTTGTTGAACAAGTCGAATGCCTTGTTGAACAGTCATGCCTTGTTGACCAAGTAGAATGCCTTCTTAAACAAGTCGAATGCCTAGTTGTCTAAGTCATGCCTTGTTAATCAAGTAGAATGCCTTGTTGAACGAGTCGAATGCCTTCTTCACCAAGTCGAACTAGTAGAATGCCTTGTTGAACAAGTCGAATGCCTTGTTGAACAAGTCGAATGCCTTGTTGAACAACTTCAATGTCTTGTTAACAATGTCGAATGCCTTGTTGACAAAGTCAGATGCCTTGTTGAACAAGTCGAATGCCTTGTTGAACCGTCATGCCTTGTTGACCAAGTAGAATGCCTTATTAAACAAGTCGAATGCCTTGTTATTCAAGTAGAATGCCTTGCTGAACAAATCGAATGCCTTCTTCACCAAGTTGAACAAGTAGAATGCCTTATTGAACAAGTCGAATCCCTTGTTGAACAACTTCAACGCCTTGTTAACCAAGTAGAATGCCTTGATGAACAAATCGAATACCTTCTTCACCAAGTTGGACAAGTAGAATGCCTTAATGAACAAGTCGTATCCCATGTTGAACAAGTCGAATGCTTGTTGAACAACTTCAGTGCCATGTTAACTATGTTGAACGCCTTGTTGACCAAGTCGAATGCCCTTTTGAAAGAGTAGAAGGCCTCGTCGAACAACGCAAATGCCTTGTTAACCAAGTCGGATGCCTTGTTTAACAAGTCGAATGGCTTGTTTACCATGTCAAATGCCTTGTTAACCAAGTGGAATGCATTGTAGAACAAGTCTTGCCTAGTATACCAAGTAAAATGCGTTGTTGAACAAGTCGAATGCTTTGTTGACCAAGTCGAACAAGTACAATGCCTTGTTGAACAAGTCGAATGCCTTGATGAACAAATCGAATACCTTCTTCACCAAGTTGGACAAGTAGAATGCCTTAATGAACAAGTCGAATCCCATGTTGAACAAGTCGAATGCTTGTTGAACAACTTCAATGCCTTGTTAACAATGTCGAATGCCTTGTTGACAAAGTTAGATGCCTTGTTGAACAAGTCGAATGCCTTGTTGAACAGTCATGCCTTGTTGACCAAGTAGAATGTCTTCTTAAACAAGTCGAATGCCTAGTTGTCCAAGTCATGCCTTGTTAATCAAGTAGAATGCCATGTTGAATGAGTCGAATGCCTTCTTCACCAAGTCGAACAAGTAGAATGCCTTGTTGAACTAGTCGAATGCCTTGTTGAACAACTTCAATTCCTTGTTAACAATGTCGAATGCCTTATTGACAAAGTCAAATGCCTTGTTGAACAAGTCGAATGCCTTGTTGAACAGTCATGCCTTGTTGACCAAGTAGAATGCCTTATTAAACAAGTCGAATGCCTTGTTGTCCAAGTCATGCCTTGTAAATCAAGTAGAATGCCTTGCTGAACAAATCGAATGCTTTCTTCACCAAGTTGAACAAGTAGAATGCCTTATTGAAAAAGTCGAATCCCTTGTTGAACAAGTCGAATGCCTTGTTGAACAACTTCAATGCCTTATTAACAATGTGGAATGCCTTGTTGACAAAGTCGAATGCCTTGTTGACAAAGTCGAATGCCTTGTTGAACAAGTCGAATGCCTTGTTAAACAGTCATGCCTTGTTGACCAAGTCGGGTGCCTTGTTGACCAAGTCGAACAAGTAGAATGCCTTGTTGAACAAGTCGAATGCCTTGTTGAACAACTTCAATGCCTTGTTAACAATGTCGAATGCCTTGTTGACAAAGTCAAATGCCTTGTTGAACAAGTCGAATGCCTTGTTGAACAGTCATGCCTTGTTGACCAAGTAGAATGCCTTATTAAACAAGTCGAATGCCTTGTTGTCCATGTCATGCCTTGTAAATCAAGTAGAATGCCTTGCTCAACAAATCGAATGCTTTCTTCACCAAGTTGAACAAGTAGAATGGCTTATTGAAAAAGTCGAATCCCTTGTTGAACAAGTCGAATGCCTTGTTGAACAACTTCAATGCCTTGTTAACAATGTCGAATGCCTTGTTGACAAAGTCGAATGCCTTGTTGAACAAGCCGAATGCCTTGTTGAACAGTCATGCCTTGTTGACCAAGTAGAATGCATTCTTAAACAAGTGGAATGCCTTGTTGTCCAAGTCATGCCTTGTTAATCAAGTAGAATGCCTTGTTAAACAAGTCGAATGCCTTGTTCACCAAGTCGAACAAGTAGAATGCCTTATTGAACAAGTCGAATCCCTTGTTGAACAAGTCGAATGCCTTGTTAACCAACTTCAACGCCTTCTTAACAATGTAAATGCCTTGTTGAACAAATCGAATACATTCTTCACCAAGTTGGACAAGTAGAATCCCTTAATGAACAAGTCGAATCTCATGTTGAACAAGTCGAATGCTTGTTGAACAACTTCAATGCCTTGTTAACTATGTTGAATGCCTTTTTGACAAAGTCGAATACCTTGTTGACCATATGATGCCTTGTTGAACAAGTAGAATGCCTTGTTGAACAAGTCGAATGCATTATTGAACAAGTCATGCTTTGTTGACGAAGTAGAATGCCTTATTGACCAAGTCGAATGCATTGTCGACCAAGTCGAATGCCTTGTCGACCAAGTCGAATGCCTTGTTGAACAAGTCGAATGCCTTGCTGAACAACTTCAATGCCTTGTTAACTATGTCGAATGCCCTTTTGAACAACTAGAAGGCCTCGTCGAACAACTCAAATGCCTTGTTTACCAAGTCGGATGGCTTGTTTACCATGTCAAATGCTCTTTTAACCAAGTGGAATGCATTGTTGAACAAGTCTTGCCTTGTATACCAAGTAAAATGCGTTGTTGAACAAGTCGAATGCCTTGTTGACCAAGTCGAACAAGTAGAATGCCTTGTTGAACAAGTCGAATGCCATGTTGAATAACTTCAACGCCTGGTTAACAATGTTGAATGCCTTGTTGACAAAGTCGAATGCCTTGTTGAACAAGTCGAATGCCTTGTTGAACAGTCATGCCTTGTTGACCAAGTAGAATGCCTAGTTGTTCAAGTCATGCCTTGTTAAGACTTGTTAAAAACTTGTCCACCCTATTTTTCTCTCTCTAAAACGCTCTCCCTTCTCTCTTAATTTTCAAAACCCTTCGGTCACGGCTCCACCTCCGCCGGCGAGCTTCTCCTCCATCCCGCCTCCACCACCTGGTCCGGCGCGGCCTCTCTCGCGGTCCTTCATCGCCGGGCTCAAACGGCGTTTGGAGGCCCGCCGTTTAAGGGTTTCCCGTCCCGCGTCTCGTCCTTCTCCGCTCTCCTCCTCCCGCCGGCGTGCTCCCTCATCCCTTCCGTCAACACCACCTGCTCCGGCGAGGTCTCTCTCGCGGTTTCATCGACGGGCTTAAAAGCGTTTGGAGGAGCGCCGCTTTAGGGTTTTCCAGGCCCGCGTCGTTCCAACTTCTCCGCGCTCCACCATCCCGCTTCTCTTGGGCTGCCTTCCACCGCCCTCCGCCGCCGCTGAGGGCGGCGGACTCGCCTCGCATCTCCACTGCCGGGTCCAGACGGCGATCGGAGCTGCTCCGGCGAGACTTCGAACCGAGTCTCTTCACCTCCCGCCTACGTGACTTTTCACCTTCCGCCTTTTCGTTCCGCGGTCATGGCATCCTCTTCATCTTCATCATCATCTTCTTCATCGCTTTGTGGTTCCAACATGGCGGGACCTTCCCCCTCATCGATGGCAACGGGAGGTTCCGAGGTCACCACCACTCTCTCGGCAAACTTCCCCGACTTTGCCGCGGATTTCAAAGGCGAGGCGTTTCACGAGCTCTTCCGCCGTGTTCTCGGGATTGAATCAATGCTTGCATCAAAAGCTAAGGTGGGACCCTTTACGGACGTTGCTTCGGGATCGGAAGAGTTCGCCTCCCTCGTGGCCGCGTCTTCGGGAATTCCCGACGTTCCCGACGTTCACATGAGCCTTGCGCCCTCCCAACATATAGAATTGGTGACTGCCGTTGATGCCACGACTGCCCGCGTTGATTCACGGCTTTCGGAAGTTCCCTTGCCGACGAGCCCTCAACAACGGGAGGGGGACGCGAGGAAGGTGCCCTCTCATGGGTCGAACCCGGTTGTTAGGGCTGTTTGTACCCTTCCTCGTCGTGGGGTCGTTATCTCTCAACCTCTCCGTGATGAGCCGCGCGTGAATTCCATGGGCAAGAGGCGGCCGGGCACCCCGCCACCCTCTAAGGCCGGAGTGGACCGCCAGGCTAAAGCCGGAGTGGACTGCGGGGCTGTGGGTCATGGTGCTGCCCCGAATGTCAAACCCCTTGAGTTAATGGAGAACATCGAGAGGGCTGCCCCCTCTTTGGCTAGCCCGAACGGCGAGAAGAAGTCCTTCGTGGCAGCCCTTCATGGGGAGCACACGCAAACTTTGGGACGGCAGCGCATTCCTCTTGCTTACACTCCGCCGGAGGTCGTGGACGGCGTTGCTGTGGTTTGCCCGACGTGGGAGGTGGCATGCAAAGGAATGGCGCGTTGGAGCCATACCCTTGTTGGGTACTTTCTCGGGAAACGGCCGTACTTCCCCTTTGTTGAGAAATACTTCCGAGCTACTTGGACTGGAGTGGTGGAGGTCCGGGCCTCTATTAACGGATTCTTCAAGTTCCGTTTCCAGTCGGAGGAGGCCATGAACGCTGTGTTGGAGGGCGGTCCGTGGCTTTTGCATGGGCAGCCTCTCTTTCTTGAGGCTTGGAAGCCTGGGATGTCCTTCGAAATAAGGAACATGACGAAGTTCCGTTATGGATCAAGTTGTGGAATATTCCGGGAGAATTCTGGACCCCCGAGGGTTTAGGAATCATTGCAAGTGCTGTGGGCCAGCCGCTTTTTGCTGATTCGGCTACGAATCGCACGGCCCGGATTGACTTTGCTCGGGTTTGTGTCCTGAAGAACCTGAAGGATGACTTCATAGATCGCTTCACCATCCGTCTCCCTAAAGAAGGAGGAGGATCGGCGGGGGCTGTTACGGTTCTCGTTGAGTACGAGTGGAGGCCGACCATGTGTGAAGAATGTAAGTCTTGGAGCCATACCAAGACTAAATGCCCACGGATCGTTCAGCCCATTTTGGCGCATGCCCCTAACCCGCCGAGGAAGATTGTCGTGGCTGCCCCGTCTGCTCCCTCGATGGCTGCTCAGGCCGCTTCCCAAACCAAGGCTACCCCCATTACGCTAACGGCCCCACAGGCCAAGGATGCATGGAGAAAGCTGAAGCAGCGGAAGAAGGGGAAAGCGGTGATGGTTACCTCAGCGAAGGAGGTGGAGGCAACCCCGTCTCCTCGGGGTGGAGGAGGTAGTGCCGCGGTTGCCCAGGCTAATCGGGACGGTGTTGCGAGTGATGGTGGGGGACTGACCGCCCCGTCTCCTCTGCGTGGCGCTGGCAGTGGGGCTAATGAAAAATCTTCCTCCCAACCAGTGGAGGAATTCCGTAACCACTTTCATGTCCTTCAGAGTCTGAACGAGGACTCTCCTTCTTCCATGGGCCCTGAATATGCAGCCCGCTCCGGTGTTTCCTTATGATTCCGACAGGTGTATGGAATGTGAGGGGTCTCAACAAGAGGGACCATGGGAGGGCTGTTCGGGATCTTATTTCTCGATTTGATCTTCATCTTGTGGGTCTCCTTGAGACTCGTGTCTCTCTCTCTAATGCCACTCTGCTTTCCTCTGGTATTAGAGATCGGTGGGACTGGTTCTTTGATTATGATGGCGGACCTGGAACGAGGATCTGGATTGGTTGGGACCCCAGCTTCCTCCACCTCTCCGTTTTGAGCTTTTCGGAGCAGGCGGTTCATTGCAGAGTCACTTCACTGGAGAGCAGGGGACTGTTTTCCTCTCCTTTGTCTACGGCAGGAGTCGGAGGGAGGAGCGTGTCTTGCTTTGGGAGGAGCTTGTCGTGACCTCTGCAGACCGGGTTGGTGTTCCTTGGCTCGTTCTCGGGGATTTCAACGCCATTGCTGACCTTTCTGAGGCCAAAGGGGGATCCCCCTCTCTTCAGGATGTGACCGATCTTCGTGACTGCCTTATCCAGGCTGACCTGACCAATTTGGGATCGTCGGGCCCCTTCTTTACGTGGCACAATCAGCAGCGGGCTGAGGCGGGCATCTGGAGACGGATTGACCGCATTGTGGGCAACCCGTCGTGGTTCTCTCTCTTCCCGGATCTTCACTACCAGGCTGCCCTCCCTGCTACCTCCGATCACTCTCCTCTTGTGCTCTCGGTTGCCAGGACGGGACGTCGGAATGCCCATTTCAGGTTCGATAACTTCCTCACGAAGGACCCGGCCTTCTTGGGGGTTGTGGAGCAGGTTTGGGCCTCCCCGCCTCAGGGTTTTCCCATGTATTCGCTTGTTCGCCGTCTGAAGTCACTTAAGCCCCGTCTTAAGGAGCTTCGGCGTGCTAAGGGCGATTTGAGTAGGAACGTGTTGGAGGCTAGGGAGTTTCTGGATCTCAGCTAATCTTTCACGGCTCGTTACCCTGACGAGCCTCTCTTTCACGAGTTCGAACGTATCTGCCGAATGCTCTTCTCTCGTGCTGTGGAGATGGAGCACTCTTACCTTGCCCAGCGAGCCAAGTTAGCCTGGCTCAAGGATGGCGATCAATGCTCCTCCTTCTTTTTTAAGAAGGTGGCGATCCGTCGTTGTGGCAATCGTATTCTCTCTCTTGAGAATGCGGATGGCCAGTTGATTGAGGGGTCTGGCCCTATTCGTGACGAGCTGATTCGCTTCTACCAGGATCTTCTGGGCCAGTGTGGTAGATCTGCTCCTGTGTGTGCTGCGGACGTGGAGAGCTTCATCACGCATACTTTGTCTCGGGATCATGCGAATGGGATGATCTCGAGAGTTTCAGACGTGGAGATTCGCGATGTTATTTTCGCTATGGATGACGAAAAGGCCCCTGGCCCTGATGGCTTTACGGCTGCCTTCTTCAAGGCGACGTGGGGAATCCTGGGTGCTGATGTCACTCGTGCTGTTGAGGACTTCTTTCGGACGGGTCATCTTCTTCGGGGCGTCAACAGTACTCTCATCAGCCTCATCCCTAAGGGGGCTTCTTCTAGACGTGCTTCCGACTTTAGGCCAATCTCTTACTGCAATGTCCTGTATAAGGTCATTGCAAAGATTTTGGCCAATCGGCTCAGATCTGCCCTTCCTGGCCTCGTCCATCCGGTTCAAACGGCTTTCATCCCGGGCAGACGCATCAGCGATAACATTCTGTTAGCTCAAGAGATTTGCAGGGGTTACCAGAACCAGAGTCTCCCGCCCCGTTCTGCCATCAAGGTCGACCTTGCGAAGGCATTTGATAAGGTGGATTGGAGCTTTGTTATCGCTACTCTTCAGGCCATGCGGTTCCACCCTCTCTTCATCCATTGGATCAAGGAATGCATCACTTCTACTGCTTTCTCCGTTTGCATCAACGGAGCGCCGGAAGGTTTTTTTGCGGGTAAGCGGGGCCTCCGCCAAGGCGACCCCCTCTCTCCTTACCTGTTCGTTCTGGTCATGGAGGTGCTCCATGGGATTCTTTTATCCCGCATCCAGTCTTCTCCCGGATTCCGTTACCATTGGAGATGTGATACGAGTAAGCTGGCCATGCTGTCTTTTGCTGACGATCTGCTGCTTTTCTGTCACGCGGATGCCTGCTCTGTTCGAACCCTCCGTGATGCTCTTGATACCTTCGGCTCTTTGTCGGGTCTCCTCCCTAACCCGGCTAAAGTGAGATGTTTCTTTCCAAAAGGGCTGAGCCTCTTTCGGGACAGCTTCTGAGTATCATGGGCTTCTCCCGTGGCCAGCTCCCTGTCCGCTACCTTGGAGTTCCTTTGATCCACTCCCGTCTCAGACTGGAGGACTGCACCCCTCTGCTCCAGTCTGTGGATAGACGGCTTGGATCCTGGCTGAACCGTTCCCTCTCGTATGCCGGTCGCTTGCAGCTCATTAAGTCTGTCATCTCTGCCATGCAGGTCTATTGGGATGGGGTCTTCCTCCTCCCGAAAGGAGTGATCAAGGCCTTGGAGTCTCGCTTTCGAAGATTTATGTGGGATGGATCTCCGGCTAAGGTGGCTTGGGATGACGTCTGCAAGCATGTGGAAGAAGGAGGTCTTGGCGTTCGATCTCTCTTGATCGACAATCAGGCTCTCCTCTTCCATCACCTCTGGAACATTGTCTCTCGGGACCCTGACTCGATTTGGGTCCAGTGGCTTTATGCCACTAAACTCAGGGACCGCTCTTTCTGGGATGTTCAGCCCAACTCCTCGGACGCTTGGAGCTGGCGTAAGCTGCTCCACCTCAGAGGTACCTTCCGTTCCCTTTTCTCCTTTCGTATTGGAAATGGGAACTCTCTTTCGCTCTGGAAGGACCCTTGGCTGTCTGATACCCCTCTCATTGAGAGATTCCCGAGGGGGCCTTTGGTTATGGGTCTCCCTTTGGATTCCCGGCTCTCTGCTGTTGTGACGAATGCTGGATGGACCTGGCCTGCCCAGCAGTCGGTGGAGTTTCTTCTGCTTCAGCCCCTTCTTCCGGCTGTGGACCCCTCTGCTGCTGACTCCATTTGTTGGAAGGTGGCTCCGGATGGGAAGTTCTCTGTTAGGAGTGCTCGTGAGGCTATCCGGACCCACTCTCCGAGGATTGCTTGGACTTCTCTGTTTGGGGGCCCTTTTCGGGTCCCTAGACATGAATTTCTTCTGTGGCTTGCTATTCGTGAAAGATTGGCGACTAGGGACCGTGCTTGGGTGATGGTTCGTTCGGGTTCGGATGCTTGCTCTCTTTGTGAGTCGCAGAGCACGGAGACGGTCCGTCACCTCTTCTTCGAGTGCTCTTTCTCCAGGAGATGCATTCTCTTACTGAGAAGGAAGACCCATTGGAGGTGGCCGCATCGGGATTGGATTCACGGGATCGAGTGGGCCGCTGCTCGTTGGCGGAGTCATCATCTTCATAATGAGATCTCTCATCATCTTCTCGCCTCTCTGGTCTACCATATCTGGCAAGAGAGGAATAGGCGTTGGCGGGATCAGACTCGTTGCTCCCCGGAGCGAATTGTGAGTATGGTCTTAGAGATCGCGTGCTTGAGGTTGAGCCAGGCTCCCTCCCGCTTCATTCTGCAAGCGGCCTCGCTCAGGAACCTTTGGCGCATTGCATGGTAGTCTGCTTTTGTTTGTTTTGTGGCTTTGTTTTGTTTTGAGGCTTTGCTTGGCTTTGTCGGCTGCTGTTGTCGATTGTTTTGCCTCGTTTGTTTGCTTCCGGTAGCTTGTTACCGGTTTTCTGCGGCATGGGATTTCCCTTGGGCGCTTTTCTGTTTTCATTCAGTTTTATTTACGGGAAATTTTACCAAAAAAAAAGTCATGCCTTGTTAATCAAGTAGAATGCCTTGTTGAACGAGTCGAATGCCTTCTTCACCAAGTCGAATAAGTAGAATGCCTTGTTGAACAAGTCGAATGCCTTGTTGAACAAGTCAAATGCCTTGTTGAACAAGTCGAATGCCTTGTTGAACAACTTCAATGCCTTGTTAACAATGTCGAATGCCTTGTTGACAAAGTCAGATGCCTTGTTGAACAAGTCGAATGCCTTGTTGAACAGTCATGCCTTGTTGACCAAGTAGAATACCTTATTCAACAAGTCGAATGCCTTGTTGTCCAAGTCATGCCTTGTTATTCAAGTAGAATGCCTTGCTGAACAAATCGAATGCCTTCTTCAGCAAGTTGAACAAGTAGAATGCCTTATTGAACAAGTCGAATCCCTTGTTGAACAAGTCGAATGCCTTGTTGAACAACTTCAACGCCTTGTTAACCAAGTAGAATGCCTTGATGAACAAATCGAATACCTTCAAAACCAAGTTGGACAAGTAGAATGCATTAATGAACAAGTCGAATCCCATGTTGAACAAGTCGAGTGCTTGTTGAACAACTTCAATGCCTTGTTAACTATGTTGAATGCCTTGTTGACCAAGTCGAATACCCTTTTGAACAAGTAGAAGGCCTCGTCGAACAACTCAAATGCCTTGTTCACCAAGTCGGATGCCTTGTTTAACAAGTCGAATGGCTTGTTTACCATGTCAAATGCCTTGTTAACCAAGTGGAATGCATTGTAGCACAAATCTTGCCTTGTATACCGAGTAAAATGCGTTGTTGACAAGTCGAATGCCTTGTTGACCAAGTCGAACAAGTAGAATGCCTTGTTGAACAAGTCGAATGCCTTGTTGAACAAGTCGAATGCCAAGTTGAATAACTTCATCGCCTTGTTAACAATGTTGAATGCCTTGTTGACAAAGTCGAATGCCTTGTTGAACAAGTCGAATGCCTTGTTGAACAGTCATGCCTTGTTGACCAAGTAGAATGCCTTCTTAAACAAGTCGAATGCCTAGTTGTCCAAGTCATGCCTTGTTAATCAAGTAGAATGCCTTGTTGAACAAGTCGAATTCCTTGTTGAACAAGTCGAATGCGTTGTTGAACAACTTCAATGCCTTATTAACAATGTCGAATGCCTGGTTGACAAAGTCAGATGCCTTGTTGAACAAGTCGAATGCCTTGTTGAACAGTCATGCCTTGTTGACCAAGTAGAATGCCTTATTAAACAAGTCGAATGCCGTGTTGTCCAAGTCATGCCTTTTTATTCAAGTGGAATGCCTTGCTGAACAAATCGAATGCCTTCTTCACCAAGTTGAACAAGTAGAATGCCTTATTGAACAAGTCGAATCCCTTGTTGAACAACTTCAACGCCTTGTTAACCAAGTAGAATGCCTTTATGAACAAATCGAATACCTTCTTCACCAAGTTGGACAAGTAGAATGCCTTAATGAACAAGTCGAATCCCATGTTGAACAAGTCGAATACTTGTTGAACAACTTCAATGCCTTGTTAACTATGTTGAATGCCTTGTTGACAAAGTCGAATACCTTGTTGACCATATGATGCCTTGTTGAACAAGTAGAATGCCTTGTTGAACAAGTCGAATGCATTATTGAACAAGTCATGCTTTGTGGACGAAGTATAATGCCTTGTTAACCAAGTCGAATGCATTGTTGACCAAGTCGAATGCCTTGTTGACCAAGTCGAATGCCCTTTTGAACAAGTAGAAGGCCTCGTCGAACAACTCAAATGCCTTGTTGACCAAGTTGGATGCCTTGTTTACCATGTCAAATGCCTTGTTAACCAAGTGGAATGCATTGTTGAACAAGTCTTGCCTTGTATACCATGTAAAATGCATTGTGGAACAAGTCGAATGCCTTGTTGACCAAGTCGAACAAGTAGAATGCCTTGTTGAACAAGTCAAATGCCATGTTGAATAACTTCAATGCCTTGTTAACAATGTGGAATGCCTTGTTGACAAAGTGGAATGCCTTGTTGAACAGTCATGCCTTGTTGACCAAGTAGAATGCCTTATTAAACAAGTCGAATGCCGTGTTGTCCAAGTCATGCCTTGTTATTCAAGTAGAATGCCTTGCTGAACAAATCGAATGCCTTCTTCACCAAGTTGAACAAGTAGAATGCCTTATTGAACAAGTCGAATCCCTTGTTGAACAACTTCAACGCCTTGTTAACCAAGTACAATGCCTTTATGAACAAATCGAATACCTTCTTCACCAAGTTCGACAAAGAGAATGCCTTAATGAACAAGTCGAATCCCATGTTGAACAAGTCGAATACTTGTTGAACAACTTCAATGCCTTGTTAACTATGTTGAATGCCTTGTTGACAAAGTCGAATACCTTATTGACCATATGATGCCTTGTTGAACAAGTAGAATGCCTTGTTGAACAAGTCGAATGCATTATTGAACAAGTCATGCTTTGTGGACGAAGTAGAATGCCTTGTTCACCAAGTCGAATGCATTGTTGACCAAGTCGAATGCCTTGTTGACCAAGTCGAATGCCCTTTTGAACAAGTAGAAGGCCTCGTCGAACAACTCAAATGCCTTGTTGACCAAGTTGGATGCCTTGTTTACCATGTCAAATGCCTTGTTAACCAAGTGGAATGCATTGTTGAACAAGTCTTGCCTTGTATACCATGTAAAATGCATTGTGGAACAAGTCGAATGCCTTGTTGACCAAGTCGAACAAGTAGAATGCCTTGTTGAACAAGTCGAATGCCATGTTGAATAACTTCAATGCCTTGTTAACAATGTTGAATGACTTTTTGACAAAGTTGAATGCCTTGTTGAACAAGTCGAATGCCTTGTTGAACAGTCATGCCTTGTTGACCAAGTAGAATGCCTTCTTAAACAAGTCGAATGCGCCTAGTTGTCCAAGTCATGCCTTGTTAATCAAGTAGAATGCCTTGTTGAACGAGTCGAATGCCTTCTTCACCAAGTCGAACAAGTATAATGCCTTGTTGAACAAGTCGAATGCCTTGTTGAACAAGTCGAATGCCTTGTTGAACAACTTCAATGCCTTGTGAACAATGTCGAATGCCTTGTTGACAAAGTCAGATGCCTTGTTGAACAAGTCGAATGCCTTGTTGAACAGTCATGCCTTGTTGACCAAGTAGAATGCCTTATTAAACAAGTCGAATGCCTTGTTGTCCAAGTCATGCCTTGTTATTCAAGTAGAATGCCTTGCTGAACAAATCGAATGCCTTCTTCACTAAGTTGAACAAGTAGAATGCCTTATTGAACAAGTCGAATCCCTTGTTGAACAACTTCAACGCCTTGTTAACCAAGTAGAATGCCTTGATGAACAAATCGAATACCTTCTTCACCAAGTTGGACAAGTAGAATGCCTTAATGAACAAGTCGAATCCCATGTTGAACAAGTCGAATGCTTGTTGAACAACTTCAGTGCCTTGTTAACTATGTTGAATGCCTTTTTGACCAAGTCGAATGCCCTTTTGAACAAGTAGAAGGCCTCGTGGAACGACTCAAATGCCTTGTTGACCAAGTCGGATGCCTTGTTTAACAAGTCGAATGGCTTGTTTACCATGTCAAATGCCTTGTTAACCAAGTGGAATGCATTGTAGAACAAGTCTTGCCTTTTATACCAAGTAAAATGCGTTGTTGAACAACTCGAATGCCTTGTTGACCAAGTCGAACAAGTAGAATGCCTTGTTGAATAAGTCGAATGCCTTGTTGAACAACTTCAACGCCTTGTTAACCAAGTAGAATGCCTTGATGAACAAATCGAATACCTTCTTCACCAAGTTGGACAAGTAGAATGCCTTAATGAACAAGTCGAATCCCATGTTGAACAAGTCGAATGCTTGTTGAACAACTTCAGTGCCTTGTTAACTATGTTGAATGCCTTGTTGACCAAGTCGAATGCCCTTTTGAACAAGTAGAAGGCCTCGTCGAACAACTCAAATGCCTTGTTGACCAAGTCGGATGCCTTGTTTAACAAGTCGAATGGCTTGTTTACCATGTCAAATGCCTTGTTAACCAAGTGGAATGCATTGTAGAACAAGTAATGCCTTGTATACCAAGTAGAATGCCTTGTTGAATAAGTCGAATGCCTTGTTGAACAACTTCAACGCCTTGTTAACCAAGTAGAATGCCTTTATGAACAAATCGAATACCTTCTTCACCAAGTTGGACAAGTAGAATGCCTTAATGTACAAGTCGAATCCCATGTTGAACAACTTAAATGCATTGTTAACTATGTTGAATGCCTTGTTGACAAAGTCGAATACCTTATTGACCATATGATGCCTTGTTGAACAAGTAGAATGCCTTGTTGAACAAGTCGAATGCATTATTGAACAAGTCATGCTTTGTTGACGAAGTAGAATGCCTTGTTGACCAAGTTGAATGCATTGTTGACCAAGTCGAATGCCTTGTTGACCAAGTCAAATGCCCTTTTGAACAACTAGAAGGCCTCGTCGAACAACTCAAATGCCTTGTTGACCATATGATGCCTTGTTGAACAAGTCGAATGCCTTGTTGAACAGTCATGCCTTGTTGACCAAGTAGAATGCCTTCTTAAACAAGTCGAATGCCTAGTTGTCCAAGTCATGCCTTGTTAATCAAGTATAATGCCTTGTTGAACAAGTCGAATGCCTTCTTCACCAAGTCGAACAAGTAGAATCCCTTGTTGAACTAGTCGAATGCCTTGTTGAACAACTTCAATTCCTTGTTAACAATGTCGAATGCCTTGTCGACAAAGTCAAATGCCTTGTTGAACAAGTCGAATGCCTTGTTGAACAGTCATGCTTTGTTGACCAAGTAGAATGCGTTATTAAACAAGTCGAATGCCTTGTTGTCCAAGTCATGCCTTGTTAATCAAGTAGAATGCCTTGCTGAACAAATCGAATGCCTTCTTCACCATGTTGAACAAGTAGAATGCCTTATTGAACAAGTCGAATCCCTTGTTGAACAAGTCGAATGCCTTGTTGAACAACTTCAACGCCTTGTTAACCAAGTAGAATGCCTTGATGAACAAATCGAATACCTTCAAAACCAAGTTGGAAAAGTAGAATGCATTAATGAACAAGTCGAATCCCATGTTGAACAAGTCGAATGCTTGTTGAACAACTTCAATGCCTTGTTAACTATGTTGAATGCCTTGTTGATCAAGTCGAATGCCCTTTTGAACAAGTAGAAGGCCTCGTCGAACGACTCAAATGCCTTGTTCACCAAGTCGGATGCCTTGTTTAACAAGTGGAATGGCTTGTTTACCATGTCAAATGTCTTGTTAACCAAGTGGAATGCATTGTAGAACAAGTCTTGCCTTGTATACCGAGTAAAATGCGTTGTTGAACTAGTCGAATGCCTTGTTGGCCATATGATGCCTTGTTGAACATGTAGAATGCCTTGTTGAACAAGTCGAATGCATTATTGAACAAGTCATGCTTTGTTGACGCAGTAGAATGCCTTGTTGACCAAGTCGAATGCATTGTTGACCAAGTCGAATGCCTTGTTGACCAAGTCGAATGCCCTTTTAAACAACTAGAAGGCCTCGTCGAACAACTCAAATGCCTTGTTCACCAAGTCGGATGCGTTGTTTACCATGTCAAATGCCTTGTTAACCAAGTGGAATGCATTGTTGAACAAGTCTTGCCTTGTATACCAAGTAAAATGCGTTGTTGAACAAGTCGAATGAATTGTTGACCAAGTCGAACAATTAGAATGTCCTGTTGAACAAGTCGAATGCCTTGTTGAACAAGTCGAATGCCTTGTTGAATCACTTCAATGCCTTGTTAACAATGTCGAATGCCTTGTTGACAAAGTCGAATGCCTTGTTGAACAGTCGTGCCTTGTTGACCAAGTAGAATGCCTTCTTAAACAAGTCGAATGCCTAGTTGTCCAAGTCATGCCTTGTTAATCAAGTAGAATGCTTTGTTGAACGAGTCGAATGCCTTCTTCACCAAGTTGAACAAGTAGAATGCCTTGTTGAACAAGTCGAATGCCTTGTTGAACAAGTCGAATGCCTTGTTGAACAACTTCAATGCCTTGTTAACAATGTCGAATGCCTTGTTGACAAAGTCAGATGCCTTGTTGAACAAGTCGAATGCCTTGTTGAACAGTCATGCCTTGTTGACCAAGTAGAATGCCTTATTAAACAAGTCGAATGCCTTGTTGTCCAAGTCATGCCTTGTTATTCAAGTAGAATGCCTTGCTGAAGAAATCGAATGCCTTCTTCACCAAGTTGAACAAGTAGAATGCCTTATTGAACAAGTCGAATCCCTTGTTGAACAAGTCGAATGCCTTGTTGAACAACTTCAACGCCTTGTTAACCAAGTAGAATGCCTTGATGAACAAATCGAATACCTTCAAAACCAAGTTGGACAAGTAGAATGCATTAATGAACAAGTCGAATCCCATGTTGAACAAGTCGAATGCTTGCTGAACAACTTCAATGCCTTGTTAACTATGTTAAATGCCTTGTTGACCAAGTCGCATGCCCTTTTGAACAAGTAGAAGGCCTCATCGAACAACTCAAATACCTTGTTGACCAAGTCGGATGCATTGTTTAACAAGTCGAATGGCTTGTTTACCATGTCAAATGCCTTGTTAACCAAGTGGAATGCATTGTAGAACAAGTCTTGCCTTGTATACCGAGTAAAATGCGTTGTTGAACAAGTCGAATGCCTTGTTGACCAAGTCGAACAACTAGAATGTCTTGTTGAACAAGTCGAATGCCTTGTTGAACAACTTCAACGCCTTGTTAACCAAGTAGAATGCCTTGATGAACAAATCGAATATCTTCTTCACCAAGTTGGACAAGTAGAATGCCTTAATGAACAAGTCGAATCCCATGTTGAACAAGTCGAATACTTGTTGAATAACTTCAATTCCTTGTTAACTATGTCGAATGCCTTGTTGACCATATGAGGCCATGTTGAACAAGTAGAATGATTTATCGCCTGTCAGAAAGCTGCGAGACCATCCCCGGAAGCCGATGGGCTCACGAGAGAACGATCCTCTACTGAGCCAGCGGCTAAGCACTCTGCGAGCCGATGGCTAGGGTTAATCACGCTCGGGTCGAGCAGCTATGATTTCATCCACCAGACTTGGTTTCCTGTCTCCTTAGAACTCAAGGATTAAGAGGTACGAGCCTATAGAACAGATCCTGTTCAAGTATTGGAGCTTTTTTATCGCTACTCTTCAGGCCATGCGGTTCCACCCTCTCTTCATCCATTGGATCAAGGAATGCATCACTTCTACTGCCTTCTCCGTTTGCATCAACGGAGCGCCGGAAGGTTTTTTTGCGGGTAAGCGGGGCCTCCGCCAAGGCGACCCCCTCTCTCCTTACCTGTTCATTTTAGTCATGGAGGTGCTCATGGGATTCTTTCATCCCGCATCCAGTCCGCTCCCGGATTCCGATACCATTGGAGATGTGAGACGAGTAAGCTGGCCACGCTGTCTTTTGCTGACGATCTGCTGCTTTTGTGTCACGCTGATGCCTGCTCTGTTCGGACCCTCCGTAATGCTCTTGATACCTTCGGCTCTTTTTTTTTTTGGTAAAATTTCCCGTAAATAAAACTGAATGAAAACAGAAAAGCGCCCAAGGGAAATCCCATGCCGCAGAAAACCGGTAACAAGCTACCGGAAGCAAACAAACGAGGCAAACAATCGACAACAGCAGCCGACAAAGCCAAGCAAAGCCTCAAAACAAAACAAAGCCACAAAACAAACAAAAGCAGACTACCATGCAATGCGCCAAAGGTTCCTGAGCGAGGCCGCCTGCAGAATGAAGCGGGAGGGAGCCTGGCTCAACCTCAAGCACGCGATCTCTAAGACCATACTCACAATTCGCTCCGGGGAGCAACGAGTCTGATCCCGCCAACGCCTATTCCTCTCTTGCCAGATATGGTAGACCAGAGAGGCGAGAAGATGACGAGAGATCTCATTATGAAGATGATGACTCCGCCAACGAGCAGCGGCCCACTCGATCCCGTGAATCCCATCCCGATGCGGCCACCTCCAATGGGTCTTCCTTCTCAGTAAGAGAATGCATCTCCTGGAGAAAAAGCACTCGAAGAAGAGATGATGGACCGTCTCCGTGCTCTGAGACTCACAAAGAGAGCAAGCATCCGAACCCGAACGAACCATCACCCAAGCACGGTCCCTAGTCGCCAACCTTTCACGAATAGCAAGCCACAGAAGAAATTCATGTCTAGGGACCCGAAAAGGGCCCCCAAGGGACCCGAAAAGGGCCCCCAAACAGAGAAGCCCAAGCATCCTCGGAGAGACTCTGAAGGATGAAAGTGGTTAGGAATTCCTCCACTGGTTGGGAGGAAGATTTTCATTAGCCCCCTGCCAGCACACGCAGAGGAGACGGGGCGGTCAGTCCCCCACCATCACTCGCAACACCGTCCCGATTAGCCTGGGCAACCGCGGCACTACCTCCTCCACCCGAGAGACGGGGTTGCCTCCACCTCCTTCGCTGAGGTACCATCACCGCTTTCCCCTTCTTACGCTTGCTTCAGCTTTCTCCATGCACTTGGCCTGTGGGCCGTTAGGTAGTGGGGGTAGCCTTGGTTTGGGAGCGGCCTGAGCAGCCATCGGGGGAGCAGACGGGGCAGCCAGACAATCTTCCTCGGCGGGTTAGGGGCATGCGCCAAAATGGGCTGAACGATCCGTGGGCATTTAGTCTTGGTATGGCTCCAAGACTTACATTCTTCACACATGGTCGGCCTCCACTCGTACTCAACGAGAACCGAAAAGCCCCCGCCGCCGATCCTCCTCCTTCTTTAGGGAGACGGATGGTGAAGCGATCTATGAAGTCATCCTTCAGGTTCTTCAGGACACAAACCCGAGCAAAGTCCAATCCGGGCCGTGCGATTCGTAGCCGAATCAGCAAAAGCGCTGGCCCACAGCACTTGCAATGATTCCTAAACCCCTCGGAGGTCCAGAATTCTCCCGGCATTACACAACTTGATCCATAACGGAACTTCGTCATGTTCCTTCTTTTCGAAGGACATCCCAGGCTTCCAAGCCTCAAGAAAGAGAGGCTTGCCCATGCAAAAGCCACGGACCGCCCTCCAAACAGCGTTCATGCCTCCTCCGACTGGAAACGAACTTGAAGAATCCGTTAATAGAGGCCCGACCTCCACACTCCAGTCCAAGTAGCTCGGAAGTATTTCTCACAAAGGGGAAGTACGGCCGTTTCCCGAAAGTACCCAACAAGGGTATGGCTCCAACGCGCCATTCCTTTCATGCCACCTCCCACGTCGGGCAAACCACAGCAACGCCGTCCCCGACCTCCGGCGGAGTGAAGCAAGAGGAATGCGCTGCCGTCCCAAAGTTTGCGTGTGCTCCCCATGAAGGGCTGCCACGAAGGACTTCTTCTCGCCGTTCGGGCTAGCCAAAGAGGGGGCAGCCCTCTCGATTTCTCCGTTAACTCAAGGGGTTTGACATTCGGGGCAGCACATGACCCACAGCCCCGCATTCCACTCCGGCTTTAGCCTGGCGGTCCACTCCGGCCTTAGAGGGTGGCGGGGTGCCCGGCCGCCTCTTGCCCATGGAATTCACGCGCGGCTCATCACGAGAGGTTGAGAGATAACGACCCCACGACGAGGAAGGGTAAAACAGCCCTAACAACCGGGTTCGACCCATGAGAGGCACCTTCCTCGCGTCCCCCTCCCGTTGTTGAGGGCTCGTCGGCAAGAGAACTTCCGAAAGCCGTGAATCAACGCGGGCAGTCGTGGCATCAACGGCAGTCACCAATTCTATATGTTGGGAGGGCGCAAGGCTCATGTGAACGTCGGGAACGTCGGAATTCCCGAAGACGCGGCCACGAGGGAGGGGAACTCTTCCGATCCCGAAGCAACGTCCGTAAAGGGTCCCACCTTAGCTTTTGATGCAAGCATTGATTCAATCCGAGAACACGGCGGAAGAGCTCGTGAAACGCCTCGCCTTTGAAATCCGCGGCAAGTCGGGAAGTTTGCCGAGAGAGTGGTGGTGACCTCGGAACCTCCCGTTGCCATCGATGAGGGGGAAGGTCCCGCCATGTTGGAAACCAAAGCGAAGAAGAGATGATGAAGATGAAGAGGATGCCTGACCGCGGAACGAAAGGCGGAAGGTGAAAAGTCACGTAGGCGGGAGGTGAAGAGACTCGGTTCGAAGTCTCGCCGGAGCAGCTCCGATCGCCGTCTGACTCGGGCAGTGGAGATGCGAGGCGAGTCCGCCGCCTCAGCGGCGGCGGAGGGCGGTGGAAGGCAGCCCAAGAGAAGCGGATGGTGGAGCGCGGAGAAGTTGGAACGACGCGGCCTGGAAACCCTAAAGCGGCGCTCCTCCAAACGCTTTTAAGCCCGGCGATGAAACCGCGAGAGAGACCTCGCCGAAGCAGGTGGTGTGACGGAAGGGATGAGGGAGCATGCCGGCGGGAGGAGGAGAGCGGAGAAGGACGAGACGCGGGACGGGAAACCCTTAAACGGCGGGCCTCCAAACGCCGTTTGAGCCCGGCGATGAAGGACCGCGAAGAGGCCGCGCCGGACCAGGTGGTGGAGGCGGATGGAGGAGAAGCTCGCCGGCGGGAGGTGGAGCCGTGACCGAAGGGTTTTGAAAATTAAGAGAGAAGGGAGAGCGTTTTAGAGAGAGAAAAATAATGCAAGAGATAGGCATATTTTCGGGTCTCCTCCCTAACCCGCTAAAAGTGAGATGTTTCTTTCCAAAAGGGCTGAGCCCCTTTCGGGACAGCTTCTGAGTATCATGGGCTTCTCCCGTGGCCAGCTTCCTGTCCGCTACCTTGGAGTTCCTTTGATCCACTCCCGTCTCAGACTGGAGGACTGCACCCCTCTGCTTCAGTCTGTGGATAGACGGCTTGGATCCTGGCTGAACCGCTCCCTCTCGTATGCCGGTCGCTTGCAGCTCATTAAGTCTGTCCTCTCTGCCATGCAGGTCTATTGGGCTGGGGTCTTCCTCCTCCCGAAAGGAGTGATCAAGGCCTTGGAGTCTCGCTTTCGAAGGTTTCTGTGGGATGGATCTCCGGCTAACGTGGCTTGGGATGACGTCTGCAAGCCTGTGGAAGAAGGAGGTCTTGGCGTTCGATCTCTCTTGATCGACAATCAGGCTCTCCTCTTCCACCACCTCTGGAACATTGTCTCTCGTGACCCTGACTCGATTTGGGTCCAGTGGCTTTATGCCACTAAACTCAGGGACCGCTCTTTCTGGGATGTTCAGCCCAACTCCTCGGACGCTTGGAGCTGGCGTAAGCTGCTCCACCTCAGAGGTACCTTCCGTTCCCTTTTCTCCTTTCGTATTGGAAATGGGAACTCTCTTTGGCTCTGGAAGGACCCTTGGCTGTCTGATACCCCTCTCATTGAGAGATTCCCGAGGGGGCCTTTGGTTATGGGTCTCCCTTTGGATTCCCGGCTCTCTGCTGTTGTGACGAATGCTGGATGGACCTGGCCTGCCCAGCAGTCGGTGGAGTTTCTTCTGCTTCAGCCCCTTCTTCCTGCTGTGGACCCCTCTGCTGCTGACTCCATTTGTTGGAAGGTGGCTCCGGATGGGAAGTTCTCTGTTAGGAGTGCTCGTGAGGCTATCCGGACCCACTCTCCGAGGATTGCTTGGGCTTCTCTGTTTGGGGGCCCTTTTCGGGTCCCTAGACATGAATTTCTTCTGTGGCTTGCTATTCGTGAAAGGTTGGCGACTAGGGACCGTGCTTGGGTGATGGTTCGTTCGGGTTCGGATGCTTGCTCTCTTTGTGAGTCTCAGAGCACGGAGACGGTCCGTCATCTCTTCTTCGAGTGCTTTTTCTCCAGGAGATGCATTCTCTTACTGAGAAGGAAGACCCATTGGAGGTGGCCGCATCGGGATGGGATTCACGGGATCGAGTGGGCCGCTGCTCGTTGGCGGAGTCATCATCTTCATAATGAGATCTCTCGTCATCTTCTCGCCTCTCTGGTCTACCATATCTGGCCAGAGAGGAATAGGCGTTGGCGGGATCAGACTCGTTGCTCCCCGGAGCGAATTGTGAGTATGGTCTTAGAGATCGCGTGCTTGAGGTTGAGCCAGGCTCCCTCCCGCTTCATTCTGCAGGCGGCCTCGCTCAGGAGCCTCTGGCGCATTGCATGGTAGTCTGCTTTTTGTTTGTTTTGTGGCTTTGTTTTGTTTTGTGGCTTTGCTTGGCTTTGTCGGCTGCTGTTGTCGATTGTTTTGCCTCGATTGTTTGCTTCCGGTAGCTTGTTACCGGTTTTCTGCGGCATGGGATTTCCCTTGGGCGCTTTTCTGTTTTCATTCAGTTTTATTTTCGGGAAATTTTACCAAAAATAAAAAAACAAGTAGAATGCGTTGTTGAACAAGTCGAATGCCTTGTTGACCAAGTCAGGCATTGTTCATGAAGTAGAAGGCCTTGTTGACCAAGTCGAATGCCTTGTTTACCATGTCAAATGCCTTGTTAACCAAGTGGAATGCATTGTTGAATAAGTCTGGCCTTGTATACCAAGTAAAATGCGTTGTTGAACAAGTCGAATGCCTTGTTGACCAAGTCGAACAAGTAGAATGCCTTGTTGAACAAGTCGAAGGCCTTGTTGAACAAGTCGAATGCCTTGTTGAATAACTTCAATGCCTTGTGAACAATGTCGAATGCCTTGTTGACAAAGTCGAATGCCTTGTTGAACAAGTCGAATGCCTTGTTGAACAGTTATGCCTTGTTGACCAAGTAGAATGTCTTCTTAAACAAGTCGAATGCCTAGTTGTCCAAGTCATGCCTTGTTAATCAAGTAGAATGCCTTGTTGAACGAGTCGAATGCCTTCTTCACCAAGTCGAACAAGTCGAATGCCTTGTTGAACAAGTCGAATGCCTTGTTGAACAACTTCAATGCCTGGTTAACAATGTCGAATGCCTTGTTGACAAATTCAGATGTCTTGTTGAACAAGTCGAATGCCTTGTTGAACAGTCATGCCTTGTTGACCAAGTAAATGCCTTCTTAAACAAGTCGAATGCCTTGTTGTCCAAGTCATGCCTTGTTATTCAAGTAGAATGCCTTGCTGAACAAATCGAATGCCTTCTTCACCAAGTTGAACAAGTAGAATGCCTTATTGAACAAGTCGAATCCCTTGTTGAACAACTTCAATGCCTTGTTAACCAAGTAGAATGCCTTGATGAACAAATCGAATACCTTCTTCACCAGTTGGACAGTAGAATGCCTTAATGACAAGTCGAATCCCATGTTGAACAAGTCGAATACTTGTTGAACACTTCAATGCCTTGTTAACTATGTTGAATGCCTTGTTGACAAAGTCGAATACCTTGTTGACCATATGATGCCTTGTTGAACAAGTAGAATGTCTTGTTGAACAAGTCGAATGCATTATTGAACAAGACATGCTTTGTTGACGAAGTAGAATGCCTTGTTGACCAAGTCGAATGCATTGTTGACCAAGTCGAATGCCTTGTTGACCAAGTCGAATGCCCTTTTGAACAAGTAGAAGGCCTCGTCGAACATGTTAAATGCCTTGTTGACCAAGTCGGATGCCTTGTTTACCATGCCAAATGCCTTGTTAACCAAGTGGAATGCATTGTTGAACAAGTCTTGCCTTGTATACCATGTAAAATGCGTTGTTGAACAAGTCGAATGCCTTGTTGACCAAGTCGAACAAGTAGAATGCCTTGTTGAACAAGTCGAATGCCTTGTTGAACAAGTCGAATGCCTTGTTGAACAACTTCAATGCCTTGTTAACAATGTCGAATGCCTTGTTGACAAAGTCGAATGCCTTGTTGAACAAGTCGAATGCCTTGTTGAACAGTCATGCCTTGTTGACCAAGTAGAATGCCTTCTTAATAAGTCGAATGCCTAGTTGTCCAAGTCATGCCTTGTTAATCAGTAGAATGCCTTGTTGAACGAGTCGAATGCCTTCTTCACCACGTCGAACAAGTAGAATGCCTTGTTGAACAAGTCGAATGCCTTGTTGAACAAGTCGAATGCCTTGTTGAACAACTTCAATGCCTTGTTAACAATGTCGAATGCCTTGTTGACAAAGTCAGATGCCTTGTTGAACAAATCGAATGCCTTGTTGAACAGTCAAGCCTTGTGGACCAAGTCGAATGCCCTTTTGAACAAGTAGAAGTGCTCGTCGAACAACTCAAATGCCTTGTTGACCAAGTCGGATGCCTTGTTTACCATGTCAAATGTCTTGTTAACCAAGTGGAATGCATTGTTGAACAAGTCTTGCGTTGTATATCAAGTAAAATGCGTTGTTGAACAAGTCGAATGCCTTGTTGACCAAGTCGAACACGTAGAATGCCTTGTTGAACAAGTCGACTGCCTTGTTGAATAACTTCAATGCCTTGTTAACAATGTTGAATGCCTTGTTGACAAAGTTGAATGCCTTGTTGAACAAGTCGAATGCCTTATTGAACAGTCATGCCTTGTTGACCAAGTAGAATGCCTTATTAAACAAGTCGAATGCCTTGTTGTCCAAGTCATGCCTTGTTGATCAAGTAGAATGCCTTGCTGAACAAATCGAATGCCTTCTTCACCAACTTGAACAAGTAGAATGCCTTATTGAACAAGTCGAATCCCTTGTTGAACAACTTCAACGCCTTGCTAACCAAGTAGAATGCCTTGATGAACAAATCGAATACCTTCTTCACCAAGTTGGACAAGTAGAATGCCTTAATGAACAACTCGAATCCCATATTGAACAAGTCGAATGCTTGTTGAACAACTTCAGTGCCTTGTTAACTATGTTGAATGCCTTGTTGACAAAGTCGAATACCTTGTTGACCATATGATGCCTTGTTGAACAAGTAGAATGTCTTGTTGAACAAGTCGAATGCATTATTGAACAAGACATGCTTTGTTGACGAAGTAGAATGCCTTGTTGACCAAGTCGAATGCATTGTTGACCAAGTCGAATGCCTTGTTGACCAAGTCGAATGCCCTTTTGAACAAGTAGAAGGCCTCGTCGAACAACTCAAATGCCTTGTTGACCAAGTCGGATGCCTTGTTTACCATGCCAAATGCCTTGTTAACCAAGTGGAATGCATTGTTGAACAAGTCTTGCCTTGTATACCATGTAAAATGCGTTGTTGAACAAGTCGAATGCCTTGTTGACCAAGTCGAACAAGTAGAATGCCTTGTTGAACAAGTCGAATGCCTTGTTGAACAAGTCGAATGCCATGTTGAATAACTTCAATGCCTTGTTAACAATGTTGAATGCCTTGTTGACAAAGTCGAATGCCTTGTTGAACAAGTCGAATGCCTTGTTGAACAGTCATGCCTTGTTGACCAAGTAGAATGCCTTCTTAAATAAGTCGAATGCCTAGTTGTCCAAGTCATGCCTTGTTAATCAAGTAGAATGCCTTGTTGAACGAGTCGAATGCCTTCTTCACCACGTCGAACAAGTAGAATGCCTTGTTGAACAAGTCGAATGCCTTGTTGAACAAGTCGAATGCCTTGTTGAACAAGTCGAATGCCTTGTTGAACAAGTCGAATGCCTTGTTGAACAACTTCAATGCCTTGTTAACAATGTCGAATGCCTTGTTGACAAAGTCAGATGCCTTGTTGAACAAATCGAATGCCTTGTTGAACAGTCAAGCCTTGTGGACCAAGTCGAATGCCCTTTTGAACAAGTAGAAGTGCTCGTCGAACAACTCAAATGCCTTGTTGACCAAGTCGGATGCCTTGTTTACCATGTCAAATGTCTTGTTAACCAAGTGGAATGCATTGTTGAACAAGTCTTGCGTTGTATATCAAGTAAAATGCGTTGTTGAACAAGTCGAATGCCTTGTTGACCAAGTCGAACACGTAGAATGCCTTGTTGAACAAGTCGACTGCCTTGTTGAATAACTTCAATGCCTTGTTAACAATGTTGAATGCCTTGTTGACAAAGTTGAATGCCTTGTTGAACAAGTCGAATGCCTTATTGAACAGTCATGCCTTGTTGACCAAGTAGAATGCCTTATTAAACAAGTCGAATGCCTTGTTGTCCAAGTCATGCCTTGTTGATCAAGTAGAATGCCTTGCTGAACAAATCGAATGCCTTCTTCACCAAGTTGAACAAGTAGAATGCCTTGTTGAACAAGTCGAATGCCTTGTTGAATAACTTCAATGCCTTGTGAACAATGTCGAATGCCTTGTTGACAAAGTCGAATGCCTTGTTGAACAAGTCGAATGCCTTGTTGAACAAGTCGAATGCCTTGTTGAATAACTTCAATGCCTTGTGAACAATGTCGAATGCCTTGTTGACAAAGTCGAATGCCTTGTTGAACAAGTCGAATGCCTTGTTGAACAGTTATGCCTTGTTGACCAAGTAGAATGTCTTCTTAAACAAGTCGAATGCCTAGTTGTCCAAGTCATGCCTTGTTAATCAAGTAGAATGCCTTGTTGAACGAGTCGAATGCCTTCTTCACCAAGTCGAACAAGTCGAATGCCTTGTTGAACAAGTCGAATGCCTTGTTGAACAACTTCAATGCCTGGTTAACAATGTCGAATGCCTTGTTGACAAATTCAGATGTCTTGTTGAACAAGTCGAATGCCTTGTTGAACAGTCATGCCTTGTTGACCAAGTAGAATGCCTTATTAAACAAGTCGAATGCCTTGTTGTCCAAGTCATGCCTTGTTATTCAAGTAGAATGCCTTGCTGAACAAATCGAATGCCTTCTTCACCAAGTTGAACAAGTAGAATGCCTTATTGAACAAGTCGAATCCCTTGTTGAACAACTTCAATGCCTTGTTAACCAAGTAGAATGCCTTGATGAACAAATCGAATACCTTCTTCACCAAGTTGGACAAGTAGAATGCCTTAATGAACAAGTCGAATCCCATGTTGAACAAGTCGAATACTTGTTGAACAACTTCAATGCCTTGTTAACTATGTTGAATGCCTTGTTGACAAAGTCGAATACCTTGTTGACCATTTGATGCCTTGTTGAACAAGTAGAATGTCTTGTTGAACAAGTCGAATGCATTATTGAACAAGACATGCTTTGTTGACGAAGTAGAATGCCTTGTTGACCAAGTCGAAAGCATTGTTGACCAAGTCGAATGCCTTGTTGACCAAGTCGAATGCCCTTTTGAACAAGTAGAAGGCCTCGTCGAACAACTCAAATGCCTTGTTGACCAAGTCGGATGCCTTGTTTACCATGCCAAATGCCTTGTTAACCAAGTGGAATGCATTGTTGAACAAGTCTTGCCTTGTATACCATGTAAAATGCGTTGTTGAACAAGTCGAATGCCTTGTTGACCAAGTCGAACAAGTAGAATGCCTTGTTGAACAAGTCGAATGCCTTGTTGAACAAGTCGAATGCCATGTTGAATAACTTCAATGCCTTGTTAACAATGTTGAATGCCTTGTTGACAAAGTCGAATGCCTTGTTGAACAAGTCGAATGCCTTGTTGAACAGTCATGCCTTGTTGACCAAGTAGAATGCCTTCTTAAATAAGTCGAATGCCTAGTTGTCCAAGTCATGCCTTGTTAATCAAGTAGAATGCCTTGTTGAACGAGTCGAATGCCTTCTTCACCACGTCGAACAAGTAGAATGCCTTGTTGAACAAGTCGAATGCCTTGTTGAACAAGTCGAATGCCTTGTTGAACAACTTCAATGCCTTGTTAACAATGTCGAATGCCTTGTTGACAAAGTCAGATGCCTTGTTGAACAAATCGAATGCCTTGTTGAACAGTCAAGCCTTGTGGACCAAGTCGAATGCCCTTTTGAACAAGTAGAAGTGCTCGTCGAACAACTCAAATGCCTTGTTGACCAAGTCGGATGCCTTGTTTACCATGTCAAATGTCTTGTTAACCAAGTGGAATGCATTGTTGAACAAGTCTTGCGTTGTATATCAAGTAAAATGCGTTGTTGAACAAGTCGAATGCCTTGTTGACCAAGTCGAACACGTAGAATGCCTTGTTGAACAATTCGACTGCCTTGTTGAATAACTTCAATGCCTTGTTAACAATGTTGAATGCCTTGTTGACAAAGTTGAATGCCTTGTTGAACAAGTCGAATGCCTTATTGAACAGTCATGCCTTGTTGACCAAGTAGAATGCCTTATTAAACAAGTCGAATGCCTTGTTGTCCAAGTCATGCCTTGTTGATCAAGTAGAATGCCTTGCTGAACAAATCGAATGCCTTCTTCACCAAGTTGAACAAGTAGAATGCCTTATTGAACAAGTCGAATCCCTTGTTGAACAACTTCAACGCCTTGTTAACAAAGTAGAATGGCTTGATGAACAAATCGAATACCTTCTTCACCAAGTTGAACAAGTAGAATGCCTTAATGAACAAGTCGAATCCCATGTTGAACAAGTCGAATGCTTGTTGAACAACTTCAATGCCTTATTAACTATGTTGAATGCCTTGTTGACAAAGTCGAATACCTTGTTGACCATATGATGCCTTGTTGAACAAGTAGAATGTCTTGTTGAACAAGTCGAATGCATTATTGAACAAGACATACTTTGTTGACGAAGTAGAATGCCTTGTTGACCAAGTCGAATGCATTGTTGACCAAGTCGAATGCCTTGTTGACCAAGTCGAATGCCCTTTTGAACAAGTAGAAGGCCTCGTCGAACAACTCAAATGCCTTGTTGACCAAGTCGGATGGCTTGTTTACCATGCCAAATGCCTTGTTAACCAAGTGGAATGCATTGTTGAACAAGTCTTGCCTTGTATACCATGTAAAATGCGTTGTTGAACAAGTCGAATGCCTTGTTGACCAAGTCGAACAAGTAGAATGCCTTGTTGAACAAGTCGAATGCCTTGTTTAACAAGTCGAATGCCATGTTGAATAACTTCAATGCCTTGTTAACAATGTTGAATGCCTTGTTGACAAAGTCGAATGCCTTGTTGAACAAGTCGAATGCCTTGTTGAACAGTCATGCCTTGTTGACCAAGTAGAATGCCTTCTTAAATAAGTCGAATGCCTAGTTGTCCAAGTCATGCCTTGTTAATCAAGTAGAATGCCTTGTTGAACGAGTCGAATGCCTTCTTCACCAAGTTGGACAAGTAGAATGCCTTAATGAACAAGTCGTTTCCCATGTTGAACAAGTCGAATTCTTGTTGAACAACTTCAATGCCTTGTTAACTATGTTGAATGCCTTGTTGACAAAGTCGAATACCTTGTTGACCATATGATGCCTTGTTGAACAAGTAGAATGCCTTGTTGAACAACTCGAATGCATTATTGAACAAGTCATGCTTTGTTGACGAAGTAGAATGCCTTGTTGACCAAGTCGAATGCATTGTTGACCAAGTCGAATGCCTTGTTGACCAAGTCGAATGCCCTTTTGAACAAGTAGAAGGCCTCGTCGAACAACTCAAATGCCTTGTTGACCAAGTCGGATGCCTTGTTTACCATGCCAAATGCCTTGTTAACCAAGTGGAATGCATTGTAGAACAAGTCTTGCCTTGTATACCAAGTAAAATGCGTTGTTGAACAAGTCGAATGCCTTGTTGACCAAGTCGAACAAGTAGAATGCCTTGTTAAACAAGTCGAATGCCTTGTTGAACAACTTCAACGCCTTGTTAACCAAGTAGAATGCCTTGATGAACAAATCGAATACCTTCTTCACCAAGTTGGACAAGTAGAATGCCTTAATGAACAAGTCGAATCCCATGTTGAACAAGTCGAATGCTTGTTGAACAACTTCAATGCCTTGTTAACTATGTTGAATGCCTTGTTGACAAAGTCGAATACCTTATTGACCATATGATGCCTTGTTGAACAAGTAGAATGCCTTGTTGAACAAGTCGAATGCATTATTGAACAAGTCATGCTTTGTTGACAAAGTAGAATGCCTTGTTGACCAAGTCGAATGCATTGTTGACCATGTCGAATGCCCTTTTGAACAACTAGAAGGCCTCGTCGAACAACTCAAATTCCTTGTTGACCATATGATGCCTTGTTGAACAAGTCGAATGCCTTGTTGAACAACTTCAATGCCTTGTGAACAATGTCGAATGCCTTGTTGACAAAGTCAAATGCCTTGTTGACCAAGTAGAATGCCTTCTTAAACAAGTCGAATACCTAGTTGTCCAAGTCATGCCTTGTTAATCAGGTAGAATGCCTTGTTGAACGAGTCGAATGCCTTGTTGAACAAGTCGAATGCCGTGTTGAACAAGTCGAATGCCTTGTTGAACAACTTCAATTCCTTGTGAACAATGTCGAATGCCTTGTTGACAAAGTCAAATGCCTTGTTGAACAAGTCGAATGCCTTGTTGAACAGTCATGCCTTGTTGACCAAGTAGAATGCGTTATTAAACAAGTCAAATGCCTTGTTGTCCAAGTCATGCCTTGTTAATCAAGTAGAATGCCTTGCTGAACAAATCGAATGCCTTCTTCACCATGTTGAACAAGTAGAATGCCTTATTGAACAAGTCGAATCCCTTGTTGAACAAGTCGAATGCCTTGTTGAACAACTTCAACGCCTTGTTAACCAAGTAGAATGCCTTGATGAACAAATCGAATACCTTCAAAACCAAGTTGGACAAGTAGAATGCATTAATGAACAAGTCGAATCCCATGTTGAACAAGTCGAATGCTTTTTGAACAACTTCAATGCCTTGTTAACTATGTTGAATGCCTTGTTGACAAAGTCGAATACCTTGTTGACCATGTGATACCTTGTTGAACAAGTAGAATGCCTTGTTGAACAAGTCGAATGCATTATTGAACAAGTCATGCTTTGTTGACGAAGTAGAATGCCTTGTTGACCAAGTCGAATGCATTGTTGACCAAGTCGAATGCCCTTTGGAACAACTAGAAGGCCTCGTCGAACAACTCAAATGCCTTGTTGACCATATGATGCCTTGTTGAACAAGTAGAATGCCTTGTTGAACAAGTCAAATGCATTATTGAACAAGTCATGCTTTGTGGACGAAGTAGAATGCCATATTGACCAAGTCGAATGCATTGTTGACCAAGTCGAATGCCTTGTTGACCAAGTCGAATGCCCTTTTGAACAACTAGAAGGCCTCGTCGAACAACTCAAATGCCTTGTTGACCAAGTCGGATTCCTTGTTTACCATGTCAAATGCTTTGTTAACCAAGTGGAATGCATTGTGAACAAGTCTTGCCTAGTATACCAAGTAAAATGCGTTGTTGAACAAGTCGAATGCCTTGTTGACCAAGTCGAACAAGTAGAATGCCTTGTTGAACAAGTCGAATGCCTTGTTGAACAACTTCAACGCCTTGTGAACCAAGTAGAATGCCTTGATGAACAAATCGAATACCTTCTTCACCAAGTTGGACAAGTAGAATGCCTTAATGAACAAGTCGAATCCCATGTTGAACAAGTCGAATGCTTGTTGAACAACTTCAATGCCTTGTTAACTATGTTGAATGCCTTGTTGACAAAGTTGAATACCTTGTTGACTATATGATGCCTTGTTGAACAAGTAGAATGCCTTGTTGAACAAGTCGAATGCATTATTGAACAAGTCATGCTTTGTTGACGAAGTAGAATGCCTAGTTGACCAAGTCGAATGCATTGTTTACCAAGTCGAATGCCTTGTTGACCAAGTTAAACGCCCATTTGAACAACTTGAAGGCCTCGTCGAACAACTCAAATGCCTTGTTGACCAAGTCGGATGCCTTGTTTACCATGTCAAAAGCCTTGTTATAACCAAGTGGAATGCATTGTTGAATAAGTCTTGCCTTGTATACCAAGTAAAATGCGTTGTTGAACAAGTCGAATGGCTTGTTGACAAAGTCGAACAAGTAGAATGCCTTGTTGAACAAGTCGAATGCCTTGTTGAACAAGTCGAATGCCATGTTGAATAACTTCAATGCCTTGTTAACAATGTTGAATGCCTTGTTGACAAAGTCGAATGCCTTGTTGAACAAGTCGAATGCCTTGTTGAACAGTCATGCCTTGTTGACCAAGTAGAATGCCTTCTTAAATAAGTCGAATGCCTAGTTGTCCAAGTCATGCCTTGTTAATCAAGTAGAATGCCTTGTTGAACGAGTCGAATGCCTTCTTCACCATGTCGAACAAGTAGAATGCCATGTTGAACAAGTCGAATGCCTTGTTGAACAAGTCGAATGCCTTGTTTAACAAGTCGAATGCCTTGTTGAACAACTTCAATGCCTTGTTAACAATGTCGAATGCCTTGTTGACAAAGTCAGATGCCTTGTTTAACAAGTCGAATGCCTTGTTGAACAGTCATTCCTTGTTGACCAAGTAGAATGCCTTATTAAACAAGTCGAATGCCTTGTTGTCCAAGTCATGCCTTGTTATTCAAGTAGAATGCCTTGCTGAACAAATCGAATGCCTTCTTCACCAAGTTGAACAAGTAGAATGCCTTATTGAACAAGTCGAATCCCTTGTTGAACAACTTCAACGCATTGTAAACCAAGTAGAATGCCTTGATGAACAAATCGAATACCTTCTTCACCAAGTTGGACAAGTAGAATGCCTTAATGAACAAGTCGAATCCCATGTTGAACAAGTCGAATACTTGTTGAACAACTTCAATGCCTTGTTAACTATGTTGAATGCCTTGTTGACAAAGTCGAATACCTTGTTGACCATATGATACCTTGTTGAACAAGTAGAATGCCTTGTTGAACAAGTCGAATGCATTATTGAACAAGTCATGCTTTGTGGACGAAGTAGAATGCCTTGTTAACCAAGTCAAATGCATTGTTGACAAAGTCGAATGCCTTGTTGACAAAGTCGAATGCTCTTTTGAACAAGTAGATGGCCTCGTCGAACAACTTAAATACCTTGGTTACCAAGTCGGATGCCTTGTTTACCATGTCAAATGCCTTGTTAACCAAGTGGAATGCATTGTTGAACAAGTCTTGCCTTCTATACCATGTAAAATGCGTTGTTGAACAAGTCGAATGCCTTGTTGACCAAGTCGAACAAGTAGAATGCCTTGTTGAAGAAGTCGAATGCCTTGTTGAACAAGTCGAATGCCATGTTGAATAACTTCAATGCCTTGTTAACAATGTTGAATGCCTTGTTGACAAAGTCGAATGCCTTGTTGACCAAGTCGAATGCCTTGTTGAACAGTCATGCCTTGTTGACCAAGTAGAATGCCTTCTTAAACAAGTCGAATGCCTAGTTATCCAAGTCATGCCTTGTTAATCAAGTAGAATGCCTTGTTGAACGAGTCGAATGCCTTCTTCACCATGTCGAACAAGTGGAATGCCTTGTTGAACAAGTCGAATGCCTTGTTGAACAAGTCGAATGCCTTGTTGAACAACTTCAATATCTTGTTAACAATGTCGAATGCCTTGTTGACAAAGTCAGATGCCTTGTTGAACAACTCGAATGCCTTGTTGAACAGTCATGCCTTGTATACCAAATAGAATGCCTTATTAAACAAGTCGAATGCCTTGTTGTCCAAGTCATGCCTTGTTATTCAAGTAGAATGCCTTGCTGAACAAATCGAATGCCTTCTTCACCAAGTTGAACAAGTAGAATGCCTTATTGAACAAGTCGAATCCCTTGTTGAACAACTTCAACGCCTTGTTAACCAAGTAGAATGCCTTGATGAACAAATCGAATACCTTCTTCACCAAGTTGGACAAGTAGAATGCCTTAATGAACAAGTCGAATCCCATGTTGAACAAGTCGAATGCTTGTTGAACAACTTCAGTGCCTTGTTAACTATGTTGAATGCCTTGTTGACCAAGTCGAAGGCCCTTTTGAACAAGTAGAAGGCCTCGTCGAACAACTCAAATGCCTTGTTGACCAAGTCGGATGCCTTGTTTAACAAGTCGAATGGCTTGTTTACCATGTCAAATGCCTTGTTAACCAAGTGGAATGCATTGTAGAACAAGTCTTGCCTTGTATACCAAGTAAAATGCGTTGTTGAACAAGTCGAATGCCTTGTTGACCAAGTCGAACAAGTAGAATGCCTTGTTGAACAAGTCGAATGCCTTGTTGAACAACTTCAACGCCTTGTGAACCAAGTAGAATGCCTTGATGAACAAATCGAATACCTTCTTCACCAAGTTGGACATGTAGAATGCCTTAATGAACAAGTCGAATCCCATGTTGAACAAGTCGAATGCTTCTTGAACAACTTCAATGCCTTGTTAACTATGTTGAATGCCTTGTTGACAAAGTCGAATACCTTGTTGACCATATGATGCCTTGTTGAACAAGTAGAATGCTTTGTTGAACAACTCGAATGCATTATTGAACAAGTCATGCTTTGTTGACGAAGTAGAATGCCTTGTTGACTAAGTCGAATGCATTGTTGACCAAGTCGAATGCCTTGTTGACCAAGTCGAATGCCCTTTTCAACAACTAAAAGGCTTCGTCGAACAACTCAAATGCCTTGTTGACCATATGATGCCTTGTTCTGTCACGCCGATCTTGTGTCGGCTGGAGTTATCAAGGAAGCATTAGTCGAGATGTTTGTTGCCAAGCGGGCGGAGAGCCTTGCGAATGACCTCCATGGTCTAATGGGTTTTCTAAGGGGACAGTTGCCTGTACGATATCTAGGAGTTTCGCTACTTCACTCTCGATAGACGCTAGCAGATTGTAACCCATTGTTACACAAGGTTGATCCACGACTGGGATCATGGCTTAACCGGTCCCTGTCATATGCGGGGCGGGTTCAACTTATCAAGTCGGTACTGACTACCACGCATGCGTATTGGTCGGGGGTTTTCCTATTGCCGAAGGGGATCATTGCGGCTTTGGAGGCTCGTTTTCGACGCTTTCTCTGGGCAGGGTCGCCGGCAAAAGTTGTGTGGGTGGACATTTGCTTACCTGTTGCTGAGGGAGGTCTTGGAATTCGTTCGATTGCAACGGATAACAATGCCCTCCTTTTGCGGCATTTATGGAGTGTTGTCTCCCGAGAGGAGAGCTCGATTTGGGTGGAATGGTTGCTTCTCAATCGACTCCGCTCCAATTCTTTTTGGGTGGTGCGTCCTGCACCTAATGACGCTTGGAGCTGGAAGAAGATGCTGAAGTTACGGCCTCTACTTAGGTCACTCATTTCTTTTCATATAGGAAATGGTTCTTCCATTTCCCTATGTAAGGACCCCTGGTTGTTTTCATATCCATTGATGGATCGTTTTCCACGAGGCCCACTGGTTATGGGACTACCACATGATGCTCCTCTTAGCGCTGTTATCTCGACACATGGGTGGATGTGGCCTGCTCAATCTACAGTTGAGTTCATTGAGCTTAGTCCACATCTACCAGCAGTGGACCCGTCACGTCGTGACTTACTGCGGTGGGAAGGTACTCCGAATGGTCATTTCTCGACAAAATCAGTCCGAGAAGCGATCCGATTGAGAAGTGATCCGGTGGGTTGGGCTATGCTATTTGGCGGATGTTTACGAGTTCCACGCTACGAATTCATTCTATGGCTGGCAATTCGGGGACGTCTTTCGACTCGAGAATTTGCATGGGTGGAATAGCGAGCGGGAATAGATACATGCCCGTTGTGTGACAATAACATACGAGAGACACATAACCATTTGTTCTTTGATTGTCGCTTCTCGAGACGCTGTTTGAGGCTTTTGAGCCGCCAGATTAGATGGAGATGGCAGTTTCGTGAGTGGCGTGTTGATGTCATATGGGCAGCGGCTAAGTGGCAAGGGCATCATCTTTACCATGTAGCCTATTGTCATGTTTTGTCGTCGCTTGTTTATCACATTTGGCAGGAACGGAATACACGGTGGAAGGAGCATAGACGCGGCTCCCCTGAGCAAGTGATTGCTTTGGTTCTGGGGAATGCTTGTTTACGATTGGACACTGTAGCACATAGATATCCTTTACAAGTAGCTGCTATTCGCCGTCTGTGCCGAGTTGCATGGTAGCTTATTTCGAGCTTTAGTTGTCGTCGCAGTCGTAGTCGATGTCGTAGTTGATGTCGTTGTTATCCGATAGCTTGTTATCGGTTGTTTGCGGCATGAGTTTCTCTTCATATATATATATAATGGGACATTCATCCAAAAAAAAATATCTCTATCCACCAAACAAACTACCTTAAATAACAATGATACATCTACCAAGCAATGTGCCACAGGCGACGCATGGCACAATACTGTAGCTCATATCGACACGGTAGTAATGACAGGTGCATAAGCAATACCCTCACAATATCCTCAACGAGCTGCTGGGGATGCTGCTCTCTGCCATCAGTCCAACGGTGGTTTCGCTCAGTCCAGATGTGGTGAATCGTCGAAGCCAGAACATGTCGATATGCCAGATGCTGGAGTACATACATTTCCACCGCAGGCCAGCCCACCTAATCCCCTGCTGCCAATCGCGGTAAGGCCAGAGAAACCGAATCTGCCGCCGAAGAAGTCGTAAGCATCGAGATGTGTATGGGCAATCAAAGAAAAGGTGATTGATCGTCTCCATCTCATCCGCGTCACACAATAAGCAAGCACTCGACGCGGCCTTTGAGCGCAACCCAAGGCTTATCTCTGGTAGCTAGGCGTTCACGAATAACAAGCCATAAGATGAATTCATAGCTTGGAACCCTAAGCACCCCCCCAAATAGGGCTACCCAATGAACCGGCGAGCGTTTCTGCCGGAATGCATCCCGAGCAGATGTAGTGGTGAAAAGTCCTGTGAGAGACGGTAGCCATCGGTAAGAGTCAGCTTCCAATGGGTGAACCTCCGGGAGCATGGGTTCAATCATCAGAAATTCCATCGAGGAAGTCGTCGGCAACCTCCAACCATCACTAGCAATGACTCGACTTAAACGTGAATCATCAGAAAGGCCCATAATCATCGGTTCCTGTGGAAATCGCTCCAGAAGCGGCCTATCATCGATCCATGGGTCCTGCCACAACCAAATAGTTTTGCCATTACCAATACGAATACTAACCTTCGACCGAAGCATAGGGCGTAGTTGTAAAAGTTTTTTTTTTGGTAAAATTTCCCGTAAATAAAACTGAATGAAAACAGAAAAGCGCCCAAGGGAAATCCCATGCCGCAGAAAACCGGTAACAAGCTACCGGAAGCAAACAAACGAGGCAAAACAATCGACAACAGCAGCCGACAAAGCCAAGCAAAGCCTCAAAACAAAACAAAGCCACAAAACAAACAAAAGCAGACTACCATGCAATGCGCCAAAGGTTCCTGAGCGAGGCCGCTTGCAGAATGAAGCGGGAGGGAGCCTGGCTCAATCTCAAGCACGCGATCTCTAAGACCATACTCACAATTCGCTCCGGGGAGCAACGAGTCTGATCCCGCCAACGCCTATTCCTCTCTTGCCAGATATGGTAGACCAGAGAGGCGAGAAGATGACGAGAGATCTCATTATGAAGATGATGACTCCGCCAACGAGCAGCGGCCCACTCGATCCCGTGAATCCAATCCCGATGCGGCCACCTCCAATGGGTCTTCCTTCTCAGTAAGAGAATGCATCTCCTGGAGAAAGAGCACTCGAAGAAGAGGTGACGGACCGTCTCCGTGCTCTGCGACTCACAAAGAGAGCAAGCATCCGAACCCGAACGAACCATCACCCAAGCACGGTCCCTAGTCGCCAATCTTTCACGAATAGCAAGCCACAGAAGAAATTCATGTCTAGGGACCCGAAAAGGGCCCCCAAACAGAGAAGTCCAAGCAATCCTCGGAGAGTGGGTCCGGATAGCCTCACGAGCACTCCTAACAGAGAACTTCCCATCCGGAGCCACCTTCCAACAAATGGAGTCAGCAGCAGAGGGGTCCACAGCCGGAAGAAGGGGCTGAAGCAGAAGAAACTCCACCGACTGCTGGGCAGGCCAGGTCCATCCAGCATTCGTCACAACAGCAGAGAGCCGGGAATCCAAAGGGAGACCCATAACCAAAGGCCCCCTCGGGAATCTCTCAATGAGAGGGGTATCAGACAGCCAAGGGTCCTTCCAGAGCCAAAGAGAGTTCCCATTTCCAATACGAAAGGAGAAAAGGGAACGGAAGGTACCTCTGAGGTGGAGCAGCTTACGCCAGCTCCAAGCGTCCGAGGAGTTGGGCTGAACATCCCAGAAAGAGCGGTCCCTGAGTTTAGTGGCATAAAGCCACTGGACCCAAATCGAGTCAGGGTCCCGAGAGACAATGTTCCAGAGGTGATGGAAGAGGAGAGCCTGATTGTCGATCAAGAGAGATCGAACGCCAAGACCTCCTTCTTCCACAGGCTTGCAGACGTCATCCCAAGCCACCTTAGCCGGAGATCCATCCCACAGAAATCTTCGAAAGCGAGACTCCAAGGCCTTGATCACTCCTTTCGGGAGGAGGAAGACCCCAGCCCAATAGACCTGCATGGCAGAGAGGACAGACTTAATGAGCTGCAAGCGACCGGCATACGAGAGGGAACGATTCAGCCAGGATCCAAGCCGTCTATCCACAGACTGGAGCAGAGGGGTGCAGTCCTCCAGTCTGAGACGGGAGTGGATCAAAGGAACTCCAAGGTAGCGGACAGGGAGCTGGCCACGGGAGAAGCCCATGATACTCAGAAGCTGTCCCGAAAGAGGCTCAGCCGTTTTGGAAAGAAACATCTCACTTTTAGCCGGGTTAGGGAGGAGACCCGACAAAGAGCCAAGGTATCAAGAGCATCACGAAGGGTTCGAACAGAGCAGGCATCCGCGGGACAAAAAGCAGCAGATCGTCAGCAAAAGACAGCATGGCCAGCTTACTCGTATCACATCTCCAATGGTAACGGAATCCGGGAGAAGACTGGATGCGGGATAAAAGAATCCCATGGAGCACCTCCATGACCAGAACGAACAGGTAAGGAGAGAGGGGGTCGCCTTGGCGGAGGCCCCGCTTACCCGCAAAAAAACCTTCCGGCGCTCCGTTGATGCAAACGGAGAAAGCAGTAGAAGTGATGCATTCCTTGATCCAATGGATGAAGAGAGGGTGGAACCGCATGGCCTGAAGAGTAGCGATAACAAAGCTCCAATCCACCTTATCAAATGCCTTCGCAAGGTCGACCTTGATGGCAGAACGGGGCGGGAGCCTCTGGTTCTGGTAACCCCTGCAAATCTCTTGAGCTAACAGAATGTTATCGCTGATGCATCTGCCCGGGATGAAAGCCGTTTGAACCGGATGGACGAGGCCAGAAGGGCAGATCTGAGCCGATTGGCCAAAATCTTTGCAATGACCTTATACAGGACATTGCAGCAAGAGATTGGCCTAAAGTCGGAAGCACGTCTAGAAGAAGCCCCCTTAGGGATGAGGCTGATGAGAGTACTGTTGACGCCCCGAAGAAGATGACCCGTCCGAAAGAAGTCCTCAACAGCACGAGTGACATCAGCACCCAGGATTCCCCACGTCGCCTTGAAGAAGGCAGCCGTATAGCCATCAGGGCCAGGGGCCTTTTCGTCATCCATAGCGAAAATAACATCGCGAATCTCCACGTCTGAAACTCTCGAGATCATCCCATCCGCATGATCCCGAGACAAAGTATGCGTGATGAAGCTCTCCACGTCCGCAGCACACACAGGAGCAGATCTACCACACTGGCCCAGAAGATCCTGGTAGAAGCGAATCAGCTCGTCACGAATAGGGCCAGACCCCTCAATCAACTGGCCATCCGCATTCTCAAGAGAGAGAATACGATTGCCACAACGACGGATCGCCACCTTCTTAAAAAAGAAGGAGGAGCATTGATCGCCATCCTTGAGCCAGGCTAACTTGGCTCGCTGGGCAAGGTAAGAGTGCTCCATCTCCACAGCCACGAGAGAAGAGCATTCGGCAGATACGTTCGAACTCGTGAAAGAGAGGCTCGTCAGGGTAACGAGCCGTGAAAGATTGGCTGAGATCCAGAAAATGCTTTGCTTCCAACACGTTCCTACTCAAATCGCCCTTAGCACGCCGAAGCTCCTTAAGACGGGGCTTAAGTGACTTCAGACGGCGAACAAGCGAATACATGGGAAAACCTTGAGGCGGGGAGGCCCAAACCTGCTCCACAACCCCCAAGAAGGCCGGGTCCTTCGTGAGGAAGTTATCGAACCTGAAATGGGCATTCCGACGTCCCGTCCTGGCAACCGAGAGCACAAGAGGAGAGTGATCGGAGGTAGCAGGGAGGGCAGCCTGGTAGTGAAGATCCGGGAAGAGAGAGAACCACGACGGGTTGCCCACAATGCGGTCAATCCGTCTCCAGATGCCCGCCTCAGCCCGCTGCTGATTGTGCCACGTAAAGAAGGGGCCCGACGATCCCAAATTGGTCAGGTCAGCCTGGATAAGGCAGTCACGAAGATCGGTCACATCCTGAAGAGAGGATCCCCCTTTGGCCTCAGAAAGGTCAGCAATGGCGTTGAAATCCCCAAGAACGAGCCAAGGAACACCAACCCGGTCTGCAGAGGTCACGACAAGCTCCTCCCAAAGCAAGACACGCTCCTCCCTCCGACTCCTGCCGTAGACAAAGGAGAGGAAAACAGTCCCCCTGCTCTCCAGTGAAGTGACTCTGCAATGAACCACCTGCTCCGAAAAGCTCAAAACGGAGAGGTGGAGGAAGCTGGGGTCCCAACCAATCCAGATCCTCGTTCCAGGTCCGCCATCATAATCAAAGAACCAGTCCCACCGATCTCTAATACCAGAGGAAAGCAGAGTGGCATTAGAGAGAGAGACACGAGTCTCAAGGAGACCCACAAGATGAAGATCAAACCGAGAAATAAGATCCCGAACAGCCCTCCCATGGTCCCTCTTGTTGAGACCCCTCACATTCCATACACCTGTCGGAATCATAAGGAAACACCGGAGCGGGCTGCATATTCAGGGCCCATGGAAGAAGGAGAGTCCTCGTTCAGACTCTGAAGGACATGAAAGTGGTTACGGAATTCCTCCACTGGTTGGGAGGAAGATTTTTCATTAGCCCCACTGCCAGCGCCACGCAGAGGAGACGGGGCGGTCAGTCCCCCACCATCACTCGCAACACCGTCCCGATTAGCCTGGGCAACCGCGACACTACCTCCTCCACCCCGAGGAGACGGGGTTGCCTCCACCTCCTTCGCTGAGGTAACCATCACCGCTTTCCCCTTCTTCCGCTGCTTCAGCTTTCTCCATGCATCCTTGGCCTGTGGGGCCGTTAGCGTAGTGGGGGTAGCCTTGGTTTGGGAAGCGGCCTGAGCAGCCATCGGGGGAGCAGACGGGGCAGCCACGACAATCTTCCTCGGCGGGTTAGGGGCATGCGCCAAAATGGGCTGAACGATCCGTGGGCATTTAGTCTTGGTATGGCTCCAAGACTTACATTCTTCACACATGGTCGGCCTCCACTCGTACTCAACGAGAACCGTAACAGCCCCCGCCGATCCTCCTCCTTCTTTAGGGAGACGGATGGTGAAGCGATCTATGAAGTTATCCTTCAGGTTCTTCAGGACACAAACCCGAGCAAAGTCAATCCGGGCCGTGCGATTCGTAGCCGAATCAGCAAAAAGCGGCTGGCCCACAACACTTGCAATGATTCCTAAACCCTCGGGGGTCCAGAATTCTCCCGGAATATTCCACAACTTGATCCATAACGGAACTTCGTCATGTTCCTTCTTTTCGAAGGACATCCCAGGCTTCCAAGCCTCAAGAAAGAGAGGCTGCCCATGCAAAAGCCACGGACCGCCCTCCAACACAGCGTTCATGGCCTCCTCCGACTGGAAACGGAACTTGAAGAATCCGTTAATAGAGGCCCGGACCTCCACCACTCCAGTCCAAGTAGCTCGGAAGTATTTCTCAACAAAGGGGAAGTACGACCGTTTCCCGAGAAAGTACCCAACAAGGGTATGGCTCCAACGCGCCATTCCTTTGCATGCCACCTCCCACGTCGGGCAAACCACAGCAACGCCGTCCACGACCTCCGGCGGAGTGTAAGCAAGAGGAATGCGCTGCCGTCCCAAAGTTTGCGTGTGCTCCCCATGAAGGGCTGCCACGAAGGACTTCTTCTCGCCGTTCGGGCTAGCCAAAGAGGGGGCAGCCCTCTCGATGTTCTCCGTTAACTCAAGGGGTTTGACATTCGGGGCAGCACCATGACCCACAGCCCCGCAGTCCACTCCGGCTTTAGCCTGGCGGTCCACTCCGGCCTTAGAGGGTGGCGGGGTGCCCGGCCGCCTCTTGCCCATGGAATTCACGCGCGGCTCATCACGGAGAGGTTGAGAGATAACGACCCCACGACGAGGAAGGGTACAAACAGCCCTAACAACCGGGTTCGACCCATGAGAGGGCACCTTCCTCGCGTCCCCCTCCCGTTGTTGAAGGCTCGTCTGCAAGGGAACTTCCGAAAGCCATGAATCAACGCGGGCAGTCGTGGCATCAACGGCAGTCACCAATTCTATATGTTGGGAGGGCGCAAGGCTCATGTGAACGTCGGGAACGTCGGGAATTCCCGAAGACGCGGCCACGAGGGAGGGGAACTCTTCCGATCCCGAAGCAACGTCCGTAAAGGGTCCCACCTTAGCTTTTGATGCAAGCATTGATTCAATCCCGAGAACACGGCGGAAGAGCTCGTGAAACGCCTCGCCTTTGAAATCCGCGGCAAAGTCGGGGAAGTTTGCCGAGAGAGTGGTGGTGACCTCGGAACCTCCCGTTGCCATCGATGAGGGGGAAGGTCCCGCCATGTTGGAACCACAAAGCGATGAAGAAGATGATGATGAAGATGAAGAGGATGCCATGACCGCGGAACGAAAAGGCGGAAGGTGAAAAGTCACGTAGGCGGGAGGTGAAGAGACTCGGTTCGAAGTCTCGCCGGAGCAGCTCCGATCGCCGTCTGGACCCGGCAGTGGAGATGCGAGGCGAGTCCGCCGCCCTCAGCGGCGGCGGAGGGCGGTGGAAGGCAGCCCAAGAGAAGCGGGATGGTGGAGCGCGGAGAAGTTGGAACGACGCGGGCCTGGAAAACCCTAAAGCGGCGCTCCTCCAAACGCTTTTAAGCCCGGCGATGAAACCGCGAGAGAGACCTCGCCGGAGCAGGTGGTGTTGACGGAAGGGATGAGGGAGCACGCCGGCGGGAGGAGGAGAGCGGAGAAGGACAAGACGCGGGACGGGAAACCCTTAAATGGCGGGCCTCCAAACGCCGTTTGAGCCCGGCGATGAAGGACCGCGAGAGAGGCCGCGCCGGACCAGGTGGTGGAGGCGGGATGGAGGAGAAGCTCGCCGGCGGGAGGTGGAGCCGTGACCGAAGGGTTTTGAAAATTAAGAGAGAAGGGAGAGCGTTTTAGAGAGAGAAAAAATAATGATCAAAGACGAATGAGCTTTGTTGTAGTTGTAAAAGTTTCCTCCAACTCCACACCGATTGGGCGGTTCCCGATATAGTCCACAAGGAGCGATTTTGCAGCCGCGTCTGGAGAAGCCACGATACCCAAATAGAATTGGAATCCTTGGTCAGAATACTCCATAGGTGCTTAAGAAGAAGGGCCTTGTTATCGTCCACAAGCGAGCGAATGCCCAAACCACCCTCATCCACCGGGAAACATACATCATCCCAAGCAACCTTGGCAGCAGAACCCGCCCAGAGGAACGATCTGAATCGTTGCTCAATCACACTAATAACGCCTTTGGGTAGGATGAACACCCCGGACCAATACCCATGCAGCGCAGCAAGGACTGAACGGATCAACTGTACCCTCCCAGCATATGAAAGAGAGCGATTGAGCCAAGAGCCTAAGCGTTGGTCAATGCGTTGTAGAAGTGGAGTACAGTCCTGAATAGTCAGTCGTGATGTAAGTAACGGGACACCCAAATACCTCACTGGTAAATGGCCTAAAGGAATACCCATAATAGATAATAAGGATTGGCAGGCGCTCGCCCGTTTGGAAAGAAACATCTCGCTCTTTCCAGGGTTAGCCCTTAACCCCGAAAGTATCGCAAATTCATCCAACCCCGCTCGGAAAGTCTGGATGGATTCAGTGTCCGCGTAACTGAAAAGAAGAAGATCGTCGGCAAATGTCAGCATGAAAATACGGGATGGCTCGCATCTCCGATGGAAAGTAAATCTCCCCTCCGAAAGAATCTTGTTCCGAAGAATACCATGAAGCACCTCCATGGCCAACGTAAAAAGATACGGAGATATAGGATCGCCCTGACGAAGACTCCGCCGTCCCGAAAAATACCCCTCCGCTCGACCATTGATATTGATCGAGTAATAAGGAGTCGTCAAACACACATAGATCCATGCAACGAACCGCGAAGGAAAACCCATGGCCTCCAACACACACACTAAAAAGTCCCACTCGACATGATCGTATGCCTTTGCCAAGTCAACCTTCAGCGTAGCCCGTGCCGGTAAGCTCTGATTCCGGTAGCCAGAGCATAACTCCTGAGCGAGGAGAATAATCGCTGATCCTGCGACCAGGGATAAATGCAGTCTGGGAGACATCCACTAAGCCTGGGAGATAAGTCTTCAGACGATTAGCCAAGATCTTCGAAATAATCTTGTATAAGACATTACAGCACGATATAGGCCGAAAGTCAGCAGGTCGTCGTGGGGAGTCCCGCTTAGGGATCAACGTAAGAAGTGTAGTATTCAGCTCCCTCAGAAGATGGCATGTACGAAAAAATTCATGAATAGCAGATATGATGTCCCCTCCAATAGTAGGCCAAGCGGCTTTATAGAAAGCCGAAGTGAAACCATCCGGACCCGGTGCTTTGTCATCCGCAATAGAAGAAAGCGCCAGCTTAATCTCACCTTCGTCGATGAGCCGAAGTAGATCTCCTGGTGCGTGATTGGGTAATGTGCGAGATATGGCCGCATAGATAGCAGAGCGATCCAGCGGGCCGCTTCCAAGCGGTTGTACCCAAGAAGTTCTTGTAGTGTCTAAGAAGCTCGCCCTTTACTTGTGGCTCCCCTTCAATTAAGTTCCCAGCATCATCCTCAAGCGAGAAGATACGGTTTGCCACTCGGCGTATGGCAACCTTCTTGAAGAAAAATGCGGAGCAACGGTAGCCTTCTTTGAGACAAGTCATTTTGGCCCGTTGTGCTAGGGCCGATTGCTCCATTGCTACCGCAGCTGCATAGAGACGTCGACATATAGATTGTAGTACCAGAAAACGATCATCATGCGGGTACAATGAGACAAACTCCTGGGCAATGTCGAGGAAATTTCGTGCCTCCACCACGTTACGCGCCAGATTCCCTTTAGCACGCCTCATATCCTTGAATGCTCGCTTGAGGGCCTTCAGACGTGTAAGGACCCGAAACATCGGGTATCCCGAAATAGGAAGCTGCCACCCTGAGCTTACGACAGAGCCAAACTGTGGATCCGACGTGAGAAAATTATCGAATCGAAACACCGTACCTCGAGAAAACGTCGATCGCCCCGGCTCCAGAATAAGAGGAGAATGGTCAGAAGTGGCTGGTATTTCACATCGATATCCAAGATCCTCAAACTTAGCAAACCACGTCGGGTTAGCAACCATCCTGTCCAAACGGCACCAAATACCCGCATCACGTCGTCGTTGATTAAACCACGTGAAATATTGACCCGAGCATGGTAAGTTATGGAGATCAGCCGAGATGAGACATCGAGTCAGATCCTGATAGTCTGCTAGATGTGGAGATCCTCCCCGTGCTTCATTAGGTTCCACTATCGCATTGAAATCACCGACCACTAACCAAGCGTCATCCGCGCGAGCTTCGGAGATCGTAACTAACTCATCCCATAATGCACAGCGCTCCTCCCGCTGATTGAGCCCATATATGAATGTAATAAAGAAAACCAGATGAGTCGCCAACGATAGAACTCTGCAGTGTAGGGCTTGCGTCGTCATCCCGATAACATCAACACGAAGATATCGCGCGTCCCATCCTAGCCAGATACGCTTCCCGGGGCCCATATCATAATCGAAGAACCATGCCCACTGCTTAATATTATTGGTAATCGAATCAGCATTTGCCACTGTTACTCGTGTCTCTAGCCATCCAACAAGCCGACGAATCAAATCCCCTACCGCTCTCCCATGGTCTCTCTTGTTGAGACCACGTACATTCCAGCAGCCAAATGGTATCATAAAACAACCCCATGAAGGGTTACGTCATTATCAGGGCCCGGATGTAGGAAGTTCCCATCTTCATCAATGAGGTGAAGCATGTCAAACGGGTTCGTAGGAGGTGGTGTCATCTGAGCAGGGCTTGGCACCACCACCATGCTATTCTCACTGGTTGGCCGAGTCATGCCTCCCGTACCCGCCGAGTCTGGAGAGGATCCATGATGAGGTTGCCTGGAACATCGCTGGAGACAATGGGTACGAGAGGCCTATTATGTTGCTCAGTGGCTATGCGGCGTGTCTCACCCGTAGACTTGGCCTTCGCAATTGGACGCCAGATCCACGTAATAGTCGGGGCTGCCCGATTTGTCGTAGCCTTCGGGGCCGTTGGGGCGGTCATGGGGCATGCACCAGTCGAATGACCGTTAGTCGAACACGTCGAACATCGTGGCGGTTTCCATTCATATTCCGCTCGAATCGTGATCACCCTGTCCGTATTGGGTAGGCGAAGGTTGAAAGCTTCAACATAGTTGTTCAAAAAAATGCTTTCTCTCTCTAATTTCTCTCTCTAGCGAATTCTCTCTCCCAAAACTAATCCCTAAATTGTCTTTGACCAATTTTCCCCCCTTTTGACCCGCAATTGATTTTCCATCGTATACCTGCTTTGACCACTGTTCGAGAGCGAATTGCGGCCTCCATCGCCGGGATCAGACGGCGATTGGAGGGCTTTTTGGAGCGAGATTGCTGCCTTTCCTTCTAACTTTCATATGTTGACGGAGGCATCTCCTTCTGTGGGGGTTGCGGCGATTGCTGAGGTCGTGGGTGCTGACCGACAAGGAACGGCCACACAAGGAGCCCCGACCATGCCGGATTTGGAAGCGTTAAGTGCAGCTTATCCGGCTTTTGCGGCTGCGTTTGATAGTGAGCGATTTAGGGCACTAATGAGCCAAGTGCAGGGGCCGAGTGTGGTGGACGATGATACCGCGCGATTGGCTGGGCAGAGGCCGAGGGAAATTACTCACAGAAGCGTGGGGCCTAGGGCAATGAGTGCGTCACCTAATCGGCGTGAGGAGGGGCCTGTGTCGATTAGAGGAATTCTACTCCATAATCCGCGGGTTTTTCGCCGAAGGCCTGATTCACCTATGCCGGCGAGGGCTCTGTTGGAGCAGTATTGCGAGGATGAGTCCCTGGCTCAGGATGATGATAATGTTGATGAGGAGATTGTAGTTGATAATCGGGACGAGACAGACAAGGCGACCACGGTGAAGACTAGGGACTCCGATATACCAGAGTCTGGCAGTTCACAACCGATCGTTCCTGAAGCATCTGTCTATGCTACACCAACTGGATTGGTTAATTCTGGGAACCCGAATGCAGGGTCTGTTTTCTCACGACTTGGGCCCTCAATGACGAAGGCTTATAGCCAAGGCAAACCTGTGTCATTTGCAGAGGCTGTGCAAGGAAACAGGGCTGCTCCATCACAAAAGATGGCATTATCTTACACCCCGCCCTCGATTGTGAATGGGGTGGCTGTGGTGCGTGCTCCATTGGAGGTGGCGCGGTGTGGCTGTGAACGATGGAAGAATACTCTCATGGGTTATTTCCTTGGCCGTAAGCCGTACTTCCCTTTCGTGGAGAGTTACTTTAGATCGATTTGGAAGGGATTGGCAGAGGTTCGTACGACTGTCAATGGTTTTTTCATGTTTAAGTTTGAGTCGGATGGTGCAAGGACTGTGGTTTTAGAGGGTGGACCTTGGTTCATGCAAGGCCAGCCGTTATTCCTTGAACCTTGGCGACCACGCATGACTTTTACGCGCAAGGAGGTGGTGGAGCTGCCATTATGGGTCAAGCTATGGGATGTTCCATCTGACCTTTTGACACAAGAGGGGCTGGGGCTAGTTGCAAGTGCGGTGGGAAGGCCATTGTATGCAGACAGAATCACGGCGACGGGGGAAAGACTTGATTATGCCCGGGTCTGTGTAATGAAGAAATTGTCTGAGCCATTTATTGAGACTTTTGATGTGTTGCTTCAAGGTGAGGAAGGGGAAGCGGATGTGAAAGTACCTATACGGGTGGAGTTTGATTGGAGACCATCTAAATGTGATCATTGTTCATCATGGGCACATGGGGCAGCCCTTTGCCCACAGCGACCGAAGAAGATGGCAGTAGGGACGTCAAAACCTCATCGCCAATATGAGGGAGCGAGGAAGGCATGGAAGGCCAAAGGTGGCAACCCAAAGCAGGAGCTGTTTGTCACTGGGCAACGCACAGCCCAGCCCCGTAATAGGTCCTGTTCTCGTTATGATAGAGGCGAGGGTCAGGGGCAGGGGGACCTTGGAGCACAACAGCCGGATAGAGTATGTAAGATAGGGGGGAGCCTTACATGCCCACATGAAGAATGGCAACAGGTGGGAGCCAAAGGAAAAGCCGTTATGGTGTGGGCTGCGAATGCTGGAACTGAACGACAACCTGACAGAGCTGAAACATCTCGTCCTCCAGAAGCAGCCGAGCCTCTTTCTGGGGTGCAGAACCGTTTTGACCTTCTTCGGGATGTGCCTGAAGATAGCAATTACACCTCATTTACGGGCCCTAAAGCAAACGCAGCCCGTAACAGGGTGCATTTATGTTAGCTGTTGGAGCATGGAATGTACGTGGTCTTAATAAGCAAGACCACAGGAGTGCGGTGCGGGAGTTGATATCGCGAGAGGGGTTGTGTATGATTGGGCTGCTTGAAACGAGAGTGGCGGCATCTAATGAGGGTTTTATTTCGAGTAGCATTCGGTCTCATTGGCGATGGTTCTCTGATTATGATGAAGGGGCGTCACGCATATGGGTGGGTTGGGATCCCTTTGTTTTGAATGTGGATGTCCTTGGCTTCTCAGCCCAAGCTGTACATTGTCGAGTGAAGTCGGCATATACGGGGGAGATCATTTACGTGTCTTTTGCTTATGGGAAGTCCAGGAGGGAGGAGAGAAGGCCATTATGGGGGGAATTGACTACCATGGCAGCGACTCGAGTGGCGGATGCATGGATCGTATTGGGGGATTTCAATGCTATTTTGCACGCGGGTGAGGGTCGTGGTGGTTCGGCATCTAAGAATGATATGGAGGAATTCCAAGAGTGCCTGGTTAGTGCTGATTTGGTGACGATACCTACGATGGGCCAGGTATTCACGTGGTATAATCAACAGAGATCTGATGCGGGGGTTTGGAGGAGATTGGACCGTATACTAGGAAATCCTCAATGGTTTGCCCGATTTACGAACTCCTTCTGTAGGTGTGGGCTACCAGCAACTTCAGATCACTCCCCTGTGTTTTTGGGAAATACTACGACACGACAGCATAAGGCAACATTTCGCTTTGACAATTTTCTGGCGAAAGATCCGGCCTTCTTAGGTATTGTTCAGAATGTCTGGAACACTCCTTTACATGGCTATCCTATGTTCGTGTTGGTGATGAGGCTTAAGATGTTGAAACCCATACTGATGCGACTGCGAAGATCGAAGGGAGACTTGACGGCGAATGTCACAGAAGCAAAGCATTTTCTTGATATTGCACAGGATTTTGCGTCACGGTTCCCTGAGGAGGACTCTTTCTATGAGCTGGAAAGGCTGTGTCGTGTGGTTTATGCCAAAGCAGTGGAGATGGAGCAATCGGCGTTATCGCAGCGGGCCAAGATTGCATGGCTGATGGATGGGGACCAGTGCTCATCTTATTTCTTTCGTCGAGTTGCCATGAGGCGAGCTTCCAACCGTATCTGGTCCCTTGAGGATGCCAATGGCGATCTCATTGACGAACCATCTCAGGTGGAAGCTGAAATGATTGGGTTCTATCAGGACCTATTGGGGCAGTCTGCCCACTGTACTCCGATTCGTCCTGTTGACGTGCAGAGAGCTGTGACGAGTACGCTTTCCCCAGCGGACGCTGCATCCATGATCACTAAGGTGACTGCCACTGAAGTGCGTGAGGCGCTTTTCTCTATGGGGGATGAGAAGGCGCCAGGACCTGACGGGTACACGGTAGCATTTTTTCGAGCTGCGTGGGGGATTGTTGACGATGAGGTGGTGAAGGCGATCCAAGATTTCTTCAAAACGGGCAGATTACTGAAGGGACTAAATAGCACCCTCATCACGTTAATCCCGAAGCAAGAAACACCTTGGCGTACAACGGAATTCAGATCCATTTCCTGTTGCAATGTTGTATATAAGGTGATCTCCAAGATTTTAGCTAATCGACTAAAGGGGCATCTCGCTACTTTGGTACATGGCTCACAGACAGCATTTATCCCAGGGCGACGGATCAGCGATAACGTGTTATTGGCGCAGGAGCTATGCCTTGGGTACAAGTCTAAGGGCCGGCCACCGCGTGCTATGTTCAAGATTGACCTGGCCAAGGCGTACGACAAGGTCGAATGGGAGTTTTTGTTGCTGTCTTAGGGGCTATGGGTTTTCATCCTACGTACATTGGATGGATTCGAGCGTGCCTGACAACAACGGCCTTTTCGCTGAATCTGAATGGTAAGGTGGTGGGTTTTTTCCAAGGCAAGAGGGGTATTCGACAGGGGGACCCCATATCCCCCTATCTATTTACACTAGTGATGGAGGTCCTCCACGGACTTCTCAAGGTTGGCATTATGGAGGAGCCGCGCTTCAAATATCATTGGCGTTGTGAGACAATTGGCATGGTGTCGTTAGCATTTGCGGATGACCTCTTGCTTTTCAGCCACGCGGATGTCATTTCAGTTGGGGTGTTGAAGAAAGCTTTGGGTGAATTTGCCCGGTTGTCAGGGTTGATCCCTAACCCTAACAAGAGTGAGATGTTTATTTCGAGGCGGGCTGAAAACTTGATTGCACAGATTCATGCACTCATGGGTTATCGAGTGGGACAGTTGCCGGTGCGATACTTAGGAGTGCCCCTCATTACTACTCGCTTGACGATTGGAGAATGTGCTCCTCTTTTATAGAAAGTGGACCAGCGGTTGGGATCATGGCTCAATCTGTCTTTATCTTATGCGGGTCGACTGCAGCTAGTTAAATCGGTCTTGCAGGCGCTTCATGCCTACTGGTCAGGTATGTTCTTGTTACCTAAGGGAGTGATCCGAGCGTTGGAGGCGCGTTTTAGGAAATTTTTGTGGAGAGGTACATCACCTAAGGTGGCATGGGAGGTTTTATGTTTACCAGTTACTGAAGGGGGATTGGGCCTGAGGTCTATTTCTGTCGACAACAAGGTTCTCTTTCTGAAGCACTTGTGGAGTGTACTTACCAAGTCCCCGGATTCGATTTGGGTCGAATGGCTCTATAGGACGCGGTTGTATTCTCGATCACTATGGGATTTACCGGTCTCGACGAATGATGCTTGGAGCTGGAGAAAGCTGATGCAGTTACGCCCTTTACTCAGGTCTATGATTACATTTGCATTGGTGATGGCTCTACGATCTGGCTATGGAAGGATCCTTGGTTGCTATCTACGTCGCTGTTGGAGAGATTTCCTAGGGGCCCTATTGCGATGGGGCTGCATATTGATTCACGATTGAGTCTAGTCCTTAATTCGCAGGGTGGAATTGGCCAGGACAAGGGGCGGTGGAGTATCTTGAGATTAGCCGCCTCTTACCTAATGTGGTTCGTGGGGATCAGGATGGTGTTTGGTGGACGGGTTCGCCGAATGGATCTATGACTGCTTCTTTGGCTTACAACGCGTTGCGATACAGGAGGCCCCCTGTGGGTTGGGCGGTATTATTTGGAGGACCGTTGAAGATTCCACGACATGAATTTATTTTATATCTGGGATTACAGGATCGGCTCTCGACTAGGGACAAACCGTGGATTGCTCGGAGGGCGGGAACCCAAGCTTGTGTCCTCTGTGAGGAGTTGCATTACGAGACTGTCCAACATCTATTCTTTGATTGTCCTTTTTCACGACAATGTCTTCGTCTCTTGCGCCATCGGATTCGCTGGATTTGGCCTTATCGGGATTGGACTACGGGCATTCGGTGGGCGGCTGTCCGCTGGCGAAGGAAGCATCTTCTCCATGCAGCTTCTCGTCATATTCTAGCATCCCTTGTCTACCATATTTGGCAGGCAAGGAACAGGCGCTGGAATGAGGGATCCATCACGACTCCACAACGGCTTGTGGGGTGTTCTTGCCTTGGCTATCACGCGTATTAGTGGTACATCCATGAAGTATGAACTTCATCGGGCGGCTATACGCCGATTATGGCGTGTGGCTTGGTAGGATTAGTTTTGTTTGATTGGATGTTTTGTTGTTGATTGTTGATAGGGTCATTGGTTGATTGGTTGATTGGTTATTCATTCATTTTTGTTACCAGTAGTCTGTTACTGGTTGGTAGAGGAGTTTTTCTCCTGTTCATTTGTACATTTTTACGATCTATATACATGGGACTTTACACCAAAAAAAACAATGCATTCGACTATGTTAACAAGGCATTCGACATAGTTAACAAGGTACTGAAGTTGTTCAACAAGGCATTCGACTTGTTAACCAAGGGATTCGACTTGTTCAATAAGGCATTCTACTTGTTCGACTTGGTGAAGAAGGTATTCGATTTGTTTAACAAGGCATTTTACTTGGTTAAGAAGGCAGTCCACTTGGTCAACAAGGCAGTCCACTTGGTCAACAAGGCAGTCCACTTGGTCAACAAGGCATTCGACTTGTTCAACAAGGCATTCGACGTGGTTAACAAGGCATTCGACTTATTTAAGAAGGCATTCTACTTGGTCAACAAGGCATGACTGTTCAACAAGGCATTCGACTTGTTCAACAAGGCATTAGCCCTTGTTAACATGGCATACGACATTGTTAACAAGGCATTGAAGTTGTTCAACAAGGCACTCAACTTGTTAAACAAGGCATTCGACTTGTTCAACAAGGCATTCTACTTGTTCGACTTGGTCAACAAGGCATTCGCCTTGTTCAACAACGCATTCTACTTGGTATACATGGCAAGACTTGGTCAACAAGGGATTCGACTTGGTTAACAAGACATTCGAATGGGTCAAGAAGGCATTCGACTTGTTAAACAAGGCATCCGACTTGGTCTACAAGGCATTTGAGTTGTTCGACGAGGCCTTCTACTTGTTCAAAAGGTCATTCGACTTGGTCAACAAGGCATTCGACTTAATCAACAATGCATTCGACTTAATCAACAATGCATTCGACTTAGTCTGTTACTGGTTGGTAGAGGAGTTTTTCTCCTGTTCATTTGTACATTTTTACGATCTATATACATGGGACTTTACACCAAAAAAAATAAAATAAAATGCCTTGTTGTCCAAGTCATGCCTTGTTAATCAAGTAGAATGCCTTGCTGAACAAATCGAATGCCTTCTTCACCATGTTGAACAAGTAGAATGCCTTATTGAACAAGTCGAATAACTTGTTGAACAAGTCGAATGCCTTGTTGAACAACTTCAACGCCTTGTTAACCAAGTAGAATGCCTTGATGAACAAATCGAATACCTTCAAAACCAAGTTGGACAAGTAGAATGCATTAATGAACAAGTCGAATCCCATATTGAACAAGTCGAATGCTTGTTGAACAACTTCAATGCCTTGTAAACTATGTTGAATGCCTTGTTGACCAAGTCGAATGCCCTTTTGAACAAGTAGAAGGCCTCGTCGAACAACTCAAATGCCTTGTTGACCAAGTCGGATGCCTTGTTTAACAAGTCGAATGGCTTGTTTACCATGTCAAAAGCCTTGTTAACCATGTGGAATGCATTGTTGAACAAATCTTGCCTTGTATACCAAGTAAAATGCGTTGTTGAATAAGTCGAATGCTTTGTTGACCAAGTCGAACAAGTAGAATGCCTTGTTGAACAAGTCGAATGCCTTGTTGAATAACTTCAATCCCTTGTTAACAATGTCGAATGCCTTGTTGACAAAGTCGAATGCCTTGTTGAACAAGTCGAATGCCTTGTTGAACAGTCATGCCTTGTTGACCAAGTAGAATGCCTTCTTAAACAAGTCGAATGCCTAGTTGTCCAAGTCATGCCTTGTTAATCAAGTAGAATGCCTTATTGAACAAGTCGAATGCCTTGTTGAACAACTTCAACGCCTTGTTAACCAAGTAGAATGCCTTGATGAACAAATCGAATACCTTCAAAACCAAGTTGGACAAGTAGAATGCATTAATGAACAAGTCGAATCCCATGTTGAACAAGTCGAATGCTTGTTGAACAACTTCAATGCCTTGTTAACAATGTTGAATGCCTTGTTGACCAAGTCGAATGCCCTTTTGAACAAGTAGAAGGCCTCGTCGAACAACTCAAATGCCTTGTTGACCAAGTCGGATGCCTTGTTTAACAAGTCGAATGGCTTGTTTACCATGTCAAAAGCCTTGTTAACCATGTGGAATGCATTGTTGAACAAATCTTGCCTTGTATACCAAGTAAAATGCGTTGTTGAACAAGTCGAATGCTTTGTTGACCAAGTCGAACAAGTAGAATACCTTGTTGAACAAGTCGAATGCCTTGTTGAATAACTTCAATCCCTTGTTAACAATGTCGAATGCCTTGTTGACAAAGTCGAATGCCTTGTTGAACAAGTCGAATGCCTTGTTAGACAGTCATGCCTTGTTGACCAAGTAGAATGCCTTATTAAAAAGATGCCTTGTTCCAAGTCATGCCTTGTTAATCAAGTAGAATGCCTTGCTGAACAAATCGAATGCCTTCTTCACCAAGTTGAACAAGTAGAATGCCTTGTTGAACAAGTCGAATGCATTGTTGAACAAATCTTGCCTTGTATACCAAGTAAAATGCGTTGTTGAATAAGTCGAATGCTTTGTTGACCAAGTCGAACAAGTAGAATGCCTTGTTGAACAAGTCGAATGACTTGTTGAATAACTTCAATCCCTTGTTAACAATGTCGAATGCCTTGTTGACAAAGTCGAATGCCTTGTTGAACAAGTCGAATGCCTTGTTAGACAGTCATGCCTTGTTGACCAAGTAGAATGCCTTATTAAACAAGTTGAATGCCTTGTTGTCCAAGTCATGCCTTGTTAATCAAGTAGAATGCCTTGCTGAACAAATCGAATGCCTTCTTCACCAAGTTGAACAAGTAGAATGCCTTGTTGAACAAGTCGAATGCATTGTTGAACAAATCTTGCCTTGTATACCAAGTAAAATGCGTTGTTGAATAAGTCGAATGCTTTGTTGACCAAGTCGAACAAGTAGAATGCCTTGTTGAACAAGTCGAATGCCTTGTTGAATAACTTCAATCCCTTGTTAACAATGTCGAATGCCTTGTTGACAAAGTCGAATGCCTTGTTGAACAAGTCGAATGCCTTGTTTACCAAGTAGAATGCCTTCTTAAACAAGTCGAATGTCTAGTTGTCCAAGTCATGCCTTGTTAATCAAGTAGAATGCCTTGTTGAACGAGTCGAATGCCTTCTTCACCAAGTCGAACAAGTAGAATGCCTTGTTTAACAAGTTGAATGCATTGTTGAACAAGTCAAATGCCTTGTTGAACAACTTCAATGCCTTGTTAACAAATGTCGAATGCCTTGTTGACAAAGTCGAATGCCTTGTTGAACAAGTCGAATACCTTGTTGTACAGTCATGCCTTGTTGACCAAGTAAAATGCCTTCTTAAACAAATCGAATGCCTAGTTGTCCAAGTCATGCCTTGTTAATCAAGTAGAATGCCTTATTGAACAAGTCGAATCACTTGTTGAACAAGTCGAATGCCTTGTTGAACAACTTCAACGCCTTGTTAACCAAGTAGAATGCCTTGATGAACAAATCGAATACCTTCAAAACCAAGTTGGACAAGTAGAATGCATTAATGAACAAGTCGAATCCCATGTTGAACAAGTCGAATGCTTGTTGAACAACTTCAATGCCTTGTTAACAATGTTGAATGCCTTGTTGACCAAGTCGAATGCCCTTTTGAACAAGTAGAAGGCCTCGTCGAACAACTCAAATGCCTTGTTGACCAAGTCGGATGCCTTGTTTCAAGTCGAATGGCTTGTTTACCATGTCAAAAGCCTGTTAACCATGTGGAATGCATTGTTGAACAATTTTGCTTTGTATACCAAGTAAAATGCGTTGGTTGAACAAGTCGAATGCTTTGTTGACCAAGTCGAACAAGTAGAATACCTTGTTGAACAAGTCGAATGCCTTGTTGAATAACTTCATCCCTTGTTAACAATGTCGAATGCCTTGTTGACAAAGTCGAATGCCTTGTTGAACAAGTCGAATGCCTTGTTAGACAGTCATGCCTTGTTGACCAAGTAGAATGCCTTATTAAACAAGTTGAATGCCTTGTTGTCCAAGTCATGCCTTGTTAATCAAGTAGAATGCCTTGCTGAACAAATCGAATGCCTTCTTCACCAAGTTGAACAAGTAGAATGCCTTGTTGAACAAGTCGAATGCATTGTTGAACAAATCTTGCCTTGTATACCAAGTAAAATGCGTTGTTGAATAAGTCGAATGCTTTGTTGACCCAAGTCGAACAAGTAGAATGCCTTGTTGAACAAGTCGAATGACTTGTTGAATAACTTCAATCCCTTGTTAACAATGTCGAATGCCTTGTTGACAAAGTCGAATGCCTTGTTGAACAAGTCGAATGCCTTGTTAGACAGTCATGCCTGTTGACCAAGTAGAATGCCTTATTAAACAAGTTGAATGCCTTGTTGTCCAAGTCATGCCTTGTTAATCAAGTAGAATGCCTTGCTGAACAAATCGAATGCCTTCTTCACCAAGTTGAACAAGTAGAATGCCTTGTTGAACAAGTCGAATGCATTGTTGAACAAATCTTGCCTTGTATACAAAGTAAAATGCGTTGTTAATCGTCGAATGCTTTGTTGACCAAGTCGAACAAGTAGAATGCCTTGTTGAACAAGTCGAATGCCTTGTTGAATAACTTCAATCCCTTGTTAACAATGTCGAATGCCTTGTTGACAAAGTCGAATGCCTTGTTGAACAAGTCGAATGCCTTGTTTACCAAGTAGAATGCCTTCTTAAACAAGTCGAATGTCTAGTTGTCCAAGTCATGCCTTGTTAATTAAGTAGAATGCCTTGTTTAACGAGTCGAATGCCTTCTTCACCAAGTCGAACAAGTAGAATGCCTTGTTTAACAAGTCGAATGCATTGTTGAACAAGTCAAATGCCTTGTTGAACAACTTCAATGCCTTGTTAACAATGTCGAATGCCTTGTTGACAAAGTCGAATGCCTTGTTGAACAAGTCGAATACCTTGTTGAACAGTCATGCCTTGTCGACCAAGTAGAATGCCTTCTTAAACAAATCGAATGCCTAGTTGTCCAAGTCATGCCTTGTTAATCAAGTAGAATGCCTTGGTGAACGAGTCGAATGCCTTCTTCCCCAAGTCGAACAAGTAGAATGCCTTGTTGAACAAGTCGAATGCCTTGTTGAACAAGTCCAATGCCTTGTTGAACGACTTCAATGCCTTGTTAACAATGTCGAATGCCTTGTTGACAAAGTCAAATGCCTTGTTGAACAAGTCGAATGCCTTGTTGACCAAGTAGAATGCCTTATTAAACAAGTCGAATGCCTTGTTGTCCAAGTCATGCCTTGTTAATCAAGTAGAATGCCTTGCTGAACAAATCGATGCCTTCTTCACCAAGTTGAACAAGTAGAATGCCTTATTGAACAAGTTGAATGCCTTGTTGAACAAGTCGAATGCCTTGTTGAACAACTCTTTGTTAACCAAGTAGATGCCTTGATGAACAAATCGAATACCTTCCAAACCATGTTGGACAAGTAGAATGCCTTAATGAACAAGTCGAATCCATGTTAAACAAGTCGAATGCTTGTTGAACAACTTCAATGCCTTGTTAACTATGTTGAATGCCTTGTTGACCAAGTCGAATGCCCTATTGAACAAGTAGAAGGCCTCGTCGAACAACTCAAATGCCTTGTTGACCAAGTCGGATGCCTTGTTTAACAAGTCGAATGGCTTGTTTACCATGTCAAATGCCTTGTTAACCAAGTGGAATGCATTGTAGAACAAGTCTTGCCTTGTATACCAAGTAAATGCGTGTTGAACAAGTCGAATGCCTTGTTGACCAAGTCGAACATGTAGAATGCTTGTTGAACAAGTCGAATGCCTTGTTGAACAACTTCAACGCCTGTGAACCAAGTAGAATGCCTTGATGAACAAATCGAATACCTTCTTCACCAAGTTGGACATGTAGAATGCCTTAATGAACAAGTCGAATCCCATGTTGAACAAGTCGAATGCTTGTTGAACAACTTCAATGCCTTGTTAACTATGTTGAATGCCTTGTTGACAAAGTCGAATACCTTGTTGACCATATGATGCCTTGTTGAACAAGTAGAATGCCTTGTTGAACAACTCGAATGCATTATTGAACAAGTCATGCTTTGTTGACGAAGTAGAATGCCTTGTTGACCAAGTCGAATGCATTGTTGACCAAGTCGAATGCCTTGTTGACCAAGTCGAATGCCCTTTTGAACAACTAGAAGGCCTCGTCGAACAACTCAAATGCCTTGTTGACCATATGATGCCTTGTTGAACAAGTAGAATCCTTGTTGAACAAGTCGAATGCATTGTTGACCAAGTCGAATGCCTTGTTGACCAAGTCGAATGCCCTTTTGAACAACTAGAAGGCCTCGTCGAACAACTCAAATGCCTTGTTGACCAAGTCGGATGCCTTGTTTACCATGTCAAATGCCTTGTTAACCAAGTGGAATGCATTGTTGAACAAGTCTTGCCTTGTATACCAAGTAAAATGCGTTTGTTGAACAAGTCGAATGCCTGTTGACCAAGTCGAACAAGTAGAATGGCCTTGTTGAACAAGTCGAATGCCTTGTTGAACAAGTCGAATGCCTTGTTGAATAACTTCAATGCCTTGTTAACAATGTCGAATGCCTTGTTGACAAACTCGAATGCCTTGTTGAACAAGTCGAATGCCTTGTTGAACAGTCATGCCTGGTTGACCAAGTAGAATGCCTTCTTACACAAGTCGAATGCCTAGTTGTGTCCAAGTCATGCCTTGTTAATCAGTAGAATGCCTTGTTGAACAAGTCGAATGCCTTGTTGAACAAGTCGAATG
>SWDC01000055.1:0-65815 GCA_004919715.1 Linderniella brevidens
CTCGTTGACCAAGTCGGATACCTTGTTTAGCAAGTCGAATGCCTTGTTGACCAAGTTGAATGCCTTGTTGACCAAGCTTGCCTTGTATCCCAATAGAATGCGTTGTTGAACAAGTCGAATGCCTTGTTAACAAAGTTGAACAAGTAGAAAGCCTTGTTGAACAAGTCGAATGCCTTGTGTTTTAAAGTTGTAATGCCTTGTTGAACAACTTCATGCCTGTTAACTATGTCGAATGCCGTGTTGACAAAGTCGAAACCTTGTTAAACAAGTCTAATGCCTGTCGAACTACTCATTGCCACGTGACCAAGTCGGATACCTTGTTTAGCAAGTCGAATGCCTTGTTGACCAAGTTGAATGCCTTGTTGACCAAGTCGTTGCCTTGTATACCAAGTAGAATGCGTGTTTGAACAAGTGGAATGCCTTGTTGACCAAGTCGAACAAGTAGAAAGCCTTGTTGAACAGTCGAATGCCTTGGTGAACAATCGAATGCCTTGTTGAACAACTTCAATGCCTGGTTAACTATGTCGAATGCCGTGTGACAAAGTCGAATGCCTTGTTGAACAAGTCGAATGCCTTGTTAAACATCATGTGCCATGTTGACCAAGTAGAATACCTTCTTCAACATGTCAAATGCCTATTGTCCAAGTCATGCCTTGTTAATCAAGTAGAATAATCTCTATCCACCCCAACAAACTACCATAAATAACGTTCATACATCTACCAAAATAAGGGGGTGCAATCGACTTCCCAGGGGGTAATCCCCATCCTAGTACTACTCTCTCCCAAGCACGCTTAACTTCGGATTTCTGATGGGATCCATGCAGTAGTGCTGGTATGATCGCACCCCCGAGGCCTTGTTCCCAAGTCGTACACGTAGAATGCCTTATTGAACAAGTCGAATGCATTGTTGAACAAGTCGAATGCCTTGTTGAACAACTTCAATGCCTTGTTAACTATGTAAATGCCGTGTGGACAAAGTCGAATGCCTTGTTGAACAGGTCGAATGCCGTGTTAAACTCATGCCTTGTTGACCAAGTAGAATGCCTTCTTCAACAAGTCGAATGCCTTGTTGTCCAAGTCATGCCTTGTTAATCAAGTAGAATGCCTTGTTGAACTAGTCGAATACCTTGTTGATTAACTTCAACGCCTGGTGAACCAAGTAGGATGCCTTGTGACAAATCGAATACCTTCTTCACCAGTCGACAAGTAAATGCCTTACTGAACAAGTCGAATCCCTTGTTGAACAAGTCGAATGCCTTGTTGAACAACTTCAATGCCTTGTTAACTATGTCGAATACTTTGTTGACAAAGTCGGATGCCTTGTTGACCATATGATGCCTTGTTGACCAGTAGAATGCCTTGTTGAACAGTCGAATGCCTTATTGACCAAGTATGCTTTTTTGACGAAGTAGAATGCCTTGTTGACCAGTCGAATGCCTTGTGACCAAGTCGAATGCATTGTTGATCAAGTCAAATGCCCTTTGAACAAGTAGAAGGCCTTGTCGACTACTCAATTGCCACGTTGACCAAGTCGGATACCTTGTTTAGCAAGTCGAATGCCTTGTTGACCAAGTTTAATGCCTTGTTGACCAAGTCTTGCCTTGTATACCAAGTAGAATGCGTTGTTGAACAAGTTCGAATGCCTTGTTGATCAAGTCGAACAAGTAGAAAGCCTTGTTGAACAAGTCGAATGCCTTGTTTATCAAGTCGAATGCCTTGTTGAACAACTTCAATGCCTGTTACTATGTCGAATGCCGTGTTGACAAAGTCGAATGCCTTGTTAAACATCGAATGCCTTGTTAAACAGTCATGCCTTGTTGACCAAGTAGAATACCTTCTTCAACAGTCAAATGCCTAGTTGTCCAAGTCATGCCTTGTTAATCAAGTAGAATGCCTTGTTGAACAAGTCGAATTCCTTGTTAAACAGTCATGTCTTGTTGACCAAGTAGTATACCTTCTTCAACAAGTCAAATGCCTAGTTGTCCAAGTCATGCCTTGTTAATCAAGTAGAATGCCTTGTTAAACAAGTCGAAGGCCTTGTTCTTTTTTTTTTTGGGGAACGTTCATTAAATAAATGAAATAAAGGACAGTAAAGCGCACATGATATGATTCATGTCGCAAAGACCCAGTGACATGCCACTGTGTACAAGATGGATATAATCTCTATCCACCAAACAAACTACCATAAATAACGTTCATACATCTACCAAAATAAGGGGGGGCAATACGAGGACTTCCCAGGGGGTCACCCCATCCTAGTACTACTCTCTCGCCCAAGCACGCTTAACTTCGGAGTTCTGAAGGGATCCATGCACTAAGTGCTGGTATGATCGCACCCGAAGGCCTGGTTCACCAAGTCGTACAAGTAGAATGCCTTATTGAACAGTCGAATGCATTGTTGAACAAGTCGAATGCCTTGTTGAACAACTTCAATGCCTTGCTAACTATGTAGAATGCCGTGTTGACAAAGTCGAATGCCTTGTTAAACAGGTCGAATGCCATGTTAAACAGTCATGCTTGTTGACCAAGTAGAATGCCTTCTTCAAAAATCGAATGCCTTGTAATCCAAGTCATGCCTTGTTAATCAAGTAGAATGCCTTGTTGAACTAGTCGAATGCCTTGTTGAACTAGTCGAATGCCTTGTTGGACAACTTCAACGCCTGGTGAACCAAGTAGGTGCCTTGTTGAACAAATCGAATACCTTCTTCACCAAGTCGAACAAGTAGAATGCCTTATTGAACAAGTCGAATCCATTGTTGAACAAGTCGAATGCCTTGTTGAACAACTTCAATGCGTTGTTAACTATGTCGAATACCTTGTTGACAAAGTCGGATGCCTTGTTGACTATATGATGCCTTGCTGAACCAGTAGAATGCCTTGTTGAACAAGTCGAATGCCTTATTGACCAAGTCATGCTTTTTTGACGAAGTGAATGCCTTGTTGACCAGTCGAATGCCTTGTTGACCAAGTCGAATGCATTGTTGATCAAGTCAAATGCCCTTTTGAACAAGTAGAAGGCCTTGTCGAACTACTCAATTGCCACGTTGACCAGTCGGATACCTTGTTTACCAGTTGAATGCCTTGTTGACCAAGTTTAATGCCTTGTTGACCAAGTCTTTTGCCTTGTATACCAAGTTGAATGCGTTGTTGAACAGTCGAATGCCTTGTTGACCAAGTCGAACAAGTAGAAAGCCTTGTTGAACAAGTCGATGCCTTGTTTAACAAGTCGAATGCCTTGTTGCTCACTTCAATGCCTGTTAACTATGTCGAATACCGTGTTGACAAAGTCGAATGCCTTGTTGAAGAAGTCGAATGCCTTGTTAAACAGTCATGCCTTGTTGACCAAGTAGAATCCTTCTTCAACAAGTCTAATGCCTAGTTGTCCAAGTCATGTCTTGTTAATCAAGTAGAATAATCTCTATCCACCCAACAAACTACCATAAATAACGTTCATACATCTACCAAAATAGGGGGTGCAATACGAGGACTTCCCAGGGGTCACCCCCATCCTAGTACTACTCTCGCACAAGCACGCTTAACTTCGGAGTTCTGATGGGATCCATGCACTAGTGCTGGTATGATCGCACCCCGAAGGCCTGTTCACCAAGTCGTACAAGTAGAATGCCTTATTGAACAAGTCGAATGCATTGTTGAACAAGTCGAATGCCTTGTTGAACAACTTCAATGCCTTGCTAACTATGTAGAATGCCGTGTTGACAAAGTCGATGCCTTGTTGAACAGGTCGAATTCCGTGTTAAACAGTCATGCCTGTTGACCAAGTAGAATGCCTTCTTCAACAAGTCGAATGCCTTTGTCCAAGTCATGCCTTGTTAATCAAGTATATGCCTTGTTGAACTAGTCGAATGCCTTGTTGAACAACTTCAACGCCTGGTGAACCAAGTAGGATGCCTTGTTGAACAAATCGAATCCTTCTTCACCAAGTCGAACAAGTAGAATGCCTTACTGAACAAGTCGAATCCCTTGTTGAACAAGTCGAATGCCTTGTTGAACAACTTCAATGCCTTGTTAACTATGTCGAATACTTGTTGACAAAGTCGGATGCCTTGTTGACCATATGATGCCTGTTGAACCAGTAGAATGCCTTGTTGAACAAGTCGAATGCCTTATTGACCAAGTCATGCTTTTTTGACGAAGTAGAATGCCTTGTTGACCAAGTCGAATGCCTTGTTGACCAAGTCGAATGCCTTGTTGATCAAGTCAAATGCCCTTTTGAACAAGTAGAAGGCGTTGTCGAACTACTCAATTGCCACGTTGACCAAGTCGGATACCTTGTTAGCAAGTCGAATGCCTTGTTGACCAAGTTAATGCCTTGTTGACCAAGTCTTGCCTTGTATACCAAGTAGAATGCGTTGTTGAACAAGTCGAATGCCTTGTTATCAAGTCGAACAAGTAGAAAGCCTTGTTGAACAAGTCGAATGCCTTGTTTATCAGTCGAATGCCTTGTTGAACAACTTCAATGCCTTGTTACTATGTCGAATGCCGTGTTGACAAAGTCGAATGCCTTGTTAAACAAGTCGAATGCCTTGTTAAACAGTCATGCCTTAATGACCAAGTAGAATACCTTCTTCAACAAGTCAAATGCCTAGTTGTCCAAGTCATGCCTTGTTAATCAAGTAGAATGCCTTGTTGAACAGGTGGAATTCCTTGTTAAACAGTCATGTCTGTTGACCAAGTAGTATACCTTCTTCAACAAGTCAAATGCCTAGTTGTCCAAGTCATGCCTTGTTAATCAAGTAGAATGCCTTGTTAAACAAGTCGAAGGCCTTGTTCTTTTTTTTTTGGGGAACGTTCATTAATAAATGAAATAAAGGACAGTAAAGCGCACATGATATGATTCATGTCGCAAAGACCAGTGACATGCCACTGTGTACAAGATGGATATAATCTCTATCCACCAAACAAACTACCATAAATAACGTTCATACATCTACCAAAATAAGGGGGTGCAATACGAGGACTTCCCAGGGGGTCACCCCATCCTAGTACTACTCTCGCCCAAGCACGCTTAACTTCGGAGTTCTGAAGGGATCCAGTGCACTAGTGCTGGTATGATCGCACCCGAAGGCCTGGTTCACCAAGTCGTACAAGTAGAATGCCTTATTGAACAAGTCGAATGCATTGTTGAACAAGTCGAATGCCTTGTTGAACACTTCAATGCCTTGCTAACTATGTAGAATGCCGTGTTGACAAAGTCGAATGCCTTGTTAAACAGTCGAATGCCATGTTAAACAGTCATGCCTTGTTGACCAAGTAGAATGCCTTCTTCAAAAAGTCGAATGCCTTGTAATCCAAGTCATGCCTTGTTAATCAAGTAGAATGCCTTGTTGAACTAGTCGAATGCCTTGTTGAACTAGTCGAATGCCTTGTTGAACAACTTCAACGCCTGGTGAACCAAGTAGGATGCCTTGTTGAACAAATCGAATACCTTCTTCACCAAGTCGAACAAGTAGAATGCCTTATTGAACAAGTCGAATCCATTGTTGAACAAGTCGAATGCCTTGTTGAACAACTTCAATGCGTTGTTAACTATGTCGAATACCTTGTTGACAAAGTCGGATGCCTTGTTGACCATATGATGCCTTGCTGAACCAGTAGAATGCCTTGTTGAACAAGTCGAATGCCTTATTGACCAAGTCATGCTTTTTTGACGAAGTAGAATGCCTTGTTGACCAAGTCGAATGCCTTGTTGACCAAGTCGAATGCATTGTTGATCAAGTCAAATGCCTTTTGAACAAGTAGAAGGCCTTGTCGAACTACTCAATTGCCACGTTGACCAAGTCGGATACCTTGTTTACCAAGTTGAATGCCTTGTGACCAAGTTTAATGCCTTGTTGACCAAGTCTTGCCTTGTATACCAAGTTGAATGCGTTGTTGAACAAGTCGAATGCCTTGTTGACCAAGTCGAACAAGTAGAAAGCCTGTTGAACAAGTCGAATGCCTTGTTTAACAAGTCGAATGCCTTGTTGCTCAACTTCAATGCCTGGTTAACTATGTCGAATACCGTGTTGACAAAGTCGAATGCCTTGTTGAACAAGTCGAATGCCTTGTTAAACAGTCATGCCTTGTTGACCAAGTAGAATACCTTCTTCAACAAGTCTAATGCCTAGTTGTCCAAGTCATGCCTTGTTAATCAAGTAGAATAATCTCTATCCACCCAACAAACTACCATAAATAACGTTCATACATCTACCAAAATAAGGGGGTGCAATACGAGGACTTCCCAGGGGGTCACCCCCATCCTAGTACTACTCTCGCACAAGCACGCTTAACTTCGGAGTTCTGATGGGATCCAGTGCACTAGTGCTGGTATGATCGCACCCCGAAGGCCTTGTTCACCAAGTCGTACAAGTAGAATGCCTTATTGAACAAGTCGAATGCATTGTTGAACAAGTCGAATGCCTTGTTGAACAACTTCAATGCCTTGCTAACTATGTAGAATGCCGTGTTGACAAGTCGAATGCCTTGTTGACAACTTCAATGCCTTGTTAACTATGTCGAATGCCGTGTTGACAAAGTCGAATGCCTTGTTAAACAAGTCGAATGCCTTGTTAAACAGTCATGCCTTAATGACCAAGTAGAATACCTTCTTCAACAAGTCAAATGCCTAGTTGTCCAAGTCATGCCTTGTTAATCAAGTAGAATGCCTTGTTGAACAGGTCGAATTCCTTGTTAAACAGTCATGTCTTGTTGACCAAGTAGTATACCTTCTTCAATAAGTCAAATGCCTAGTTGTCCAAGTCATTGCCTTGTTAATCAAGTAGAATGCCTTGTTAAACAAGTCGAAGGCCTTGTTCTTTTTTTTTTTTGGGGAACGTTCATTAAATAAATGAAATAAAGGACAGTAAAGCGCACATGATATGATTCATGTCGCAAAGACCAGTGACATGCCACTGTGTACAAGATGGATATAATCTCTATCCACCAAACAAACTACCATAAATAACGTTCATACATCTACCAAAATAAGGGGGTGCAATACGAGGACTTCCTAGGGGGTCACCCCATCCTAGTACTACTCTCGCCCAAGCACGCTTAACTTCGGAGTTCTGAAGGGATCCAGTGCACTAGTGCTGGTATGATCGCACCCCGAAGGCCTGGTTCACCAAGTCGTACAAGTAGAATGCCTTATTGAACAAGTCGAATCCATTGTTGAACAAGTCGAATGCCTTGTTGAACAACTTCAATGCGTTGTTAACTATGTCGAATACCTTGTTGACAAAGTCGGATGCCTTGTTGACCATATGATGCCTTGTTGAACCAGTAGAATGCCTTGTTGAACAAGTCGAATGCCTTATTGACCAAGTCATGCTTTCTTGACGAAGTAGAATGCCTTGTTGACCAAGTCGAATGCCTTGTTGATCAAGTCAAATGCCTTGTTGACCAAGTCGAATGCCCTTTTGAACAAGTAGAAGGCCTCGTCGAACTACTCAATTGCCTTGTTGACCAAGTTGAATGCCTTGTTGACCAAGTCTTGCCTTGCATCCCATGTAGAATGCGTTGTTGAACAAGTCGAATGCCTTGTTGACCAAGTTGAATGCCTTGTTTATCAAGTCGAATGCCTTGTTGAACAACTTCAATGCCTTGTTAACTATGTCGAATACCTTGTTGACAAAGTCGGATGCCTTGTTGACCATATGATGCCTTGTTGAACCAGTAGAATGCCTTGTTGAACAAGTCGAATGCCTTATTGACCAAGTCATGCTTTCTTGACGAAGTAGAATGCCTTGTTGACCAAGTCGAATGCATTGTTGATCAAGTCAAATGCCTTGTTGACCAAGTCGAATGCCCTTTTGAACAAGTAGAAGGCCTCGTCGAACTACTCAATTGCCTTGTTGACCAAGTTGAATTCCTTGTTGACCAAGTCTTGCCTTGTATCCCAAGTAGAATGCGTTGTTGAACAAGTCGAATGCCTTGTTGACCAAGTTGAATGCCTTGTTTATCAAGTCGAATGCCTGTTGAACAACTTCAATGCCTTGTTAACTATGTCGAATGCCGTGTTGATAAAGTCGAATGCCTTGTTAAACAGTCATGCCTTGTTGACCAAGTAGAATACCTTCTTCAACAAGTCAAATGCCTAGTTGTCCAAGTCATGCCTTGTTAATCAAGTAGAATGCCTTGTTGAACAAGTCGAATTCCTTGTTAAACAGTCATGCCATGTTGACCAAGTAGAATACCTTCTTCAACCAGTCAAATGCCTAGTTGTCCAAGTCATGCCTTGTTAATCAAGTAGAATGCCTTGTTGAACAAGTCGAAGGCCTTGTTCACCAAGTCGAACAAGTAGACTGCCTTATGAACATGTCGAATCCCTTGTTGAACAAGTCGAATGCCTTATTGACCAAGTCATGCTTTGTTGACCAAGTAGAATGCCTTGTTGACCAATTAGAATGCGTTGTTAAACAAGGCGAATGCCTTGTTGACCAAGTCGAACAAGTAGAAAGCCTTGTCGAACAAGTCGAATGCATTGTTGAACAAGTCGAATGCCTTGGTTAACAACTTCAATGCCTTGTTAACTATGTCGAAAGCCGTGTTGACAAAGTCGAATGCCTTGTTGAACAGGTCGAATGCCGTGTTCAACAGTCATGCCTTGTTGACCAAGTAGAATGCCTTCTTAAACAAGTCGAATGCCTTGTTGTCCAAGTCATGCCTTGTTAATCAAGTAGAATACCTAGTTGAACTAGTCGAATGCCTTGTTGAACAACTTCAACGCCTTGTGAACCAAGTAGGATGCCTTGTTGAACAAATCGTATACCTTCTTCACCATGTCGAACAAGTAGAATGCCTTATTGAACAAGTCGAATCCCTTGTTGAACAAGTCGAATGCCTTGTTGAACAACTTCAATGCCTTGTTAACTATGTCGAATACCTTGTTGACAAAGTCGGATGCCTTGTTGACCATATGATGCCTTGTTGAACCAGTAGAAGGCCTTGTTGAACAAGTCGAATGCCATATTGACCAAGTCATGCTTTGATGACGAAGTAGAATGCCTTGTTGACTAAGTCGAATGCCTTGTTAACCAACTAGAATGCGTTGTTGAACAAGTCGACTGCCTTGTTGACCAAGTCGAACAAGTAGAATGCCTTATTGATTAAGTCGAATCCCTTGTTGAACAAGTCGAATGCCTTATTGACCAAGTCATGCTTTGTTGACCAAGCAAAATGCCTTGTTGACCAAGTAGAATGCGTTGTTGAACAAGTCGAATGCCTTGTTGACCAAGTCAAACAAGTAGAAAGCCTTGTTGAACAAGTCGAATGCATTGTTGAACAAGTCGAATGCCTTGTTGAACAACTTCAATGCCTTGTTAACTATGTCGAATGCCGTGTTGACAAAGTCGAATGCCTTGTTGAACAGGTCGAATGCCCTGTTAAACAGTCATGCCTTTTGACCAAGTAGAATGCCTTCTTCAACAAGTCAAATGCCTTGTTGTCCAAGTCATGCCTTGTTAATCAAGTAGAATGTCTTGTTGAACTAGTCGAATGCCTTGTTGAACAACTTCAACGCCTGGTGAACCAAGTAGGATGCCTTGTTGAACAAATCCAATACCTTCTTGACCAAGTCGAACAAGTAGAATGCCTTATTGAACAAGTCGAATCCCTTGTTGAACAAGTCGAATGCCTTGTTGAATAACTTCAATGCCTTGTTAACTATGTCGAATACCTTGTTGACAAAGTCGGATGCCTTGTTGACCTTATGATGCCTTGTTGAACCAGTAGAAGGCCTTGTTGAACAAGTCGAATGCCTTATTGACCAAGTCATGCTTTCTTGACGAAGTAGAATGCCTTGTTGACCAAGTCGAATGCCTTGTTGACCAAGTCGAATGCATTGTTGATCAAGTCAAATGCCTTGTTGACCAAGTCGAATGCCCTTTTGAACAAGTAGAAGGCCTCGTCGAACTACTCAATGCCTCGTTGACCAAGTCGGATACCTTGTTTAGCAAGTCGAATGCCTTGTTGACCAAGTTGAATGCCTTGTTGACCAAGTCTTGCCTTGTATACCAAATAGAATGCGTTGTTCAACAAGTCGAATGCCTTGTTGACCAAGTTGAACTAGTAGAAAGCCTTGTTGAACATGTCGAATCCCATGTTGAACTAGTCGAATGCCTTATTGACCAAGTCATGCTTTGTTGACCAAGTAGAATGCCTTGTTGACCAAGTAGAATGCGTTGTTAAACAAGGCGAATGCCTTGTTGACCAAGTCGAACAAGTAGAAAGCCTTGTCGAACAAGTCGAATGCATTGTTGAACAAGTCGAATGCCTTGGTTAACAACTTCAATGCCTTGTTAACTTATGTCGAAAGCCGTGTTGACAAAGTCGAATGCCTTGTTGAACAGGTCGAATGTCGTCTTCAACAGTCATGCCTTGTTGACCAAGTAGAATGCCTAAGTCGAATGCCTTGTTATCCAAGTCATGCCTTGTTAATCAAGTAGAATACCTAGTTGAACTAGTCGAATGCCTTGTTGAACAACTTCAACGCCTTGTGAACCAAGTAGGATGCCTTGTTGAACAAATCGTATACCTTCTTCACCAAGTCGAACAAGTAGAATGCCTTATTGAACAAGTCGAATCCCTTGTTGAACAAGTCGAATGCCTTGTTGAACAACTTCAATGCCTTGTTAACTATGTCGAATACCTTGTTGACAAAGTCGGATGCCTTGTTGACCATATGATGCCTTGTTGAACAAGTCGAATGCCATATTGACCAAGTCATGCTTTGATGACGAAGTAGAATGCCTTGTTGACTAAGTCGAATGCCTTGTTAACCAACTAGAATGCGTTGTTGAACAAGTCGACTGCCTTGTTGACCAAGTCGAACAAGTAGAATGCCTTATTGATTAAGTCGAATCCCTTGTTGAACAAGTCGAATGCCTTATTGACCAAGTCATGCTTTGTTGACCAAGTAAAATGCCTTGTTGACCAAGTAGAATGCGTTGTTGAACAAGTCGAATGCCTTGTTGACCAAGTCAAACAAGTAGAAAGCCTTGTTGAACAAGTCGAATGCATTGTTGAACAAGTCGAATGCCTTGTTGAACAACTTCAATGCCTTGTTAACTATGTCGAATGCCGTGTTGACAAAGTCGAATGCGTTGTTGAACAGGTCGAATGCCCTGTTAAACAGTCATGCCTTTTTGACCAAGTAGAATGCCTTCTTCAACAAGTCAAATGCCTTGTTGTCCAAGTCATGCCTTGTTAATCAAGTAGAATGTCTTGTTGAACTAGTCGAATGCCTTGTTGAACAACTTCAACGCCTGGTGAACCAAGTAGGATGCCTTGTTGAACAAATCGAATACCTTCTTCACCAAGTCGAAGTAGTAGAATGCCTTATGGAACAAGTCGAATCCCTTGTTGAACAAGTCGAATTCCTTGTTGAATAACTTCAATGCCTTGTTAACTATGTCGAATACCTTGTTGACAAAGTCGGATGCCTTGTTGACCATATGATGCCTTGTCGAACCAGTAGAAGGCCTTGTTGAACAATTCGAATGCCTTATTGACCAAGTCATGCTTTCTTGATGAAGTAGAATGCCTTGTTGACCAAGTCGAATGCCTTGTTGACCAAGTCGAATGCCTTGTTGACCAAGTCGAATGCATTGTTGATCAAGTCCAATACTTTGTTGACCAAGTCGAATGCCCTTTTGAACAAAGTGGAAGGCCTCGTCGAACTACTCAATTGCCTCGTTGACCAAGTCGGATACCTTGTTTAGCAAGTCGAATGCCTTGTTGACCAAGTTGAATGCCTTGTTGACCAACGCCTGCCTTGTATACCAAATAGAATGCGTTGTTGAACAAGTCGAATGCCTTGTTGACCAAGTTGAACAAGTAGAAAGCCTTGTTGAACAAGTCGAATGCCTTGTTTTTCAAGTCGAATGCCTTGTTGAACAACTTCAATGCCTTGTTAACTATGTCGAATGCCGTGTTTACAAAGTCGAATGGCTTGTTGAACAAGTCGAATGCCCTGTTAAACAGTCATGCCTTGTTGACCAAGTAGAATGCCTTCTTCAACAGGTCGAATGCCTTGTTGTCCAAGTCATGCCTTGTTAATCAAGTAGAATGTCTTGTTGAACTAGTCGAATGCCTTGTTGAACAACATCAACGCCTGGTGAACCAAGTAGGATGCCTTGTTGAACAAATCGAATACCTTCTTCACCAAGTCGAACAAGTAGAATGCCTTATTGAACAAGTCGAATCCCTTGTTGAACAAGTCGAATGCCTTGTTGAATAACTTCAATGCCTTGTTAACTATGTCGAATACCTTGTTGACAAAGTCGGATGCCTTGTTGACCATATGATGCCTTTTTGAACCAGTAGAAGGCCTTGTTGAACAATTCGAATGCCTTATTGACCAAGTCATGCTTTCTTGACGAAGTAGAATGCCTTGTTGACCAAGTCGAATGCCTTGTTGACCAAGTCGAATGCCTTGTTTACCAAGTCGAATGCATTGTTGATCAAGTCAAATGCCTTGTTGACCAAGTCGAATGCCCTTTTGAACAAGTAGAAGGCCTCGTCGAACTACTCAATTGCCTCGTTGACCAAGTCGGATACCTTGTTTAGCAAGTCGAATGCCTTGTTGACCAAGTTGAATGCCTTGTTGACCAAGCCTTGCCTTGTATCCCAAATAGAATGCGTTGTTGAACAAGTCGAATGCCTTGTTAACAAAGTTGAACAAGTAGAAAGCCTTGTTGAACAAGTCGAATGCCTTGTGTTTTAAAGTTGAATGCCTTGTTGAACAACTTCAATGCCTTGTTAACTATGTCGAATGCCGTGTTGACAAAGTCGAAACCTTGTTAAACAAGTCTAATGCCTTGTCGAACTACTCAATTGCCACGTTGACCAAGTCGGATACCTTGTTTAGCAAGTTAAATGCCTTGTTGACCAAGTTCAATGCCTTGTTGACCAAGTCTTGCCTTGTATACCAAGTAGAATGCGTTGTTGAACAAGTGGAATGCCTTGTTGACCAAGTCGAACAAGTAGAAAGCCTTGTTGAACAAGTCGAATGCCTTGGTGAACAAGTCGAATGCCTTGTTGAACAACTTCAATGCCTGGTTAACTATGTCGAATGCCGTGTTGACAAAGTCGAATGCCTTGTTGAACAAGTCGAATGCCTTGTTAAACAGTCATGCCATGTTGACCAAGTAGAATACCTTCTTCAACATGTCAAATGCCTAGTTGTCCAAGTCATGCCTTGTTAATCAAGTAGAATAATCTCTATCCACCCAACAAACTACCATAAATAACGTTCATACATCTACCAAAATAAGGGGGTGCAATACGAGGACTTCCCAGGGGGTAATCCCCATCCTAGTACTACTCTCGCCCAAGCACGCTTAACTTCGGAGTTCTGATGGGATCCAGTGCAGTAGTGCTGGTATGATCGCACCCCGAAGGCCTTGTTCACCAAGTCGTACAAGTAGAATGCCTTATTGAACAAGTCGAATGCATTGTTGAACAAGTCGAATGCCTTGTTGAACAACTTCAATGCCTTGTTAACTATGTAGAATGCCGTGTGGACAAAGTCGAATGCCTTGTTGAACAGGTCGAATGCCGTGTTAAACAGTCATGCCTTGTTGACCAAGTAGAATGCCTTCTTCAACAAGTCGAATGCCTTGTTGTCCAAGTCATGCCTTGTTAATCAAGTAGAATGCCTTGTTGAACTAGTCGAATACCTTGTTGATTAACTTCAACGCCTGGTGAACCAAGTAGGATGCCTTGTTGAACAAATCGAATACCTTCTTCACCAAGTCGAACAAGTAGAATGCCTTACTGAACAAGTCGAATCCCTTGTTGAACAAGTCGAATGCCTTGTTGAACAACTTCAATGCCTTGTTAACTATGTCGAATACTTTGTTGACAAAGTCGGATGCCTTGTTGACCATATGATGCCTTGTTGAACCAGTAGAATGCCTTGTTGAACAAGTCGAATGCCTTATTGACCAAGTCATGCTTTTTTGACGAAGTAGAATGCCTTGTTGACCAAGTCGAATGCCTTGTTGACCAAGTCGAATGCATTGTTGATCAAGTCAAATGCCCTTTTGAACAAGTAGAAGGCCTTGTCGACTACTCAATTGCCACGTTGACCAAGTCGGATACCTTGTTTAGCAAGTCGAATGCCTTGTTGACCAAGTTTAATGCCTTGTTGACCAAGTCTTGCCTTGTATACCAAGTAGAATGCGTTGTTGAACAAGTCGAATGCCTTGTTGATCAAGTCGAACAAGTAGAAAGCCTTGTTGAACAAGTCGAATGCCTTGTTTATCAAGTCGAATGCCTTGTTGAACAACTTCAATGCCTTGTTAACTATGTCGAATGCCGTGTTGACAAAGTCGAATGCCTTGTTAAACAAGTCGAATGCCTTGTTAAACAGTCATGCCTTAATGACCAAGTAGAATACCTTCTTCAACAAGTCAAATGCCTAGTTGTCCAAGTCATGCCTTGTTAATCAAGTAGAATGCCTTGTTGAACAAGTCGAATTCCTTGTTAAACAGTCATGTCTTGTTGACCAAGTAGTATACCTTCTTCAACAAGTCAAATGCCTAGTTGTCCAAGTCATGCCTTGTTAATCAAGTAGAATGCCTTGTTAAACAAGTCGAAGGCCTTGTTCTTTTTTTTTTGGGGAACGTTCATTAAATAAATGAAATAAAGGACAGTAAAGCGCACATGATATGATTCATGTCGCAAAGACCAGTGACATGCCACTGTGTACAAGATGGATATAATCTCTATCCACCAAACAAACTACCATAAATAACGTTCATACATCTACCAAAATAAGGGGGTGCAATACGAGGACTTCCCAGGGGGTCACCCCATCCTAGTACTACTCTCGCCCAAGCACGCTTAACTTCGGAGTTCTGAAGGGATCCAGTGCACTAGTGCTGGTATGATCGCACCCCGAAGGCCTGGTTCACCAAGTCGTACAAGTAGAATGCCTTATTGAACAAGTCGAATGCATTGTTGAACAAGTCGAATGCCTTGTTGAACAACTTCAATGCCTTGCTAACTATGTAGAATGCCGTGTTGACAAAGTCGAATGCCTTGTTAAACAGGTCGAATGCCATGTTAAACAGTCATGCCTTGTTGACCAAGTAGAATGCCTTCTTCAAAAAGTCGAATGCCTTGTAATCCAAGTCATGCCTTGTTAATCAAGTAGAATGCCTTGTTGAACTAGTCGAATGCCTTGTTGAACTAGTCGAATGCCTTGTTGAACAACTTCAACGCCTGGTGAACCAAGTAGGATGCCTTGTTGAACAAATCGAATACCTTCTTCACCAAGTCGAACAAGTAGAATGCCTTATTGAACAAGTCGAATCCATTGTTGAACAAGTCGAATGCCTTGTTGAACAACTTCAATGCGTTGTTAACTATGTCGAATACCTTGTTGACAAAGTCGGATGCCTTGTTGACTATATGATGCCTTGCTGAACCAGTAGAATGCCTTGTTGAACAAGTCGAATGCCTTATTGACCAAGTCATGCTTTTTTGACGAAGTAGAATGCCTTGTTGACCAAGTCGAATGCCTTGTTGACCAAGTCGAATGCATTGTTGATCAAGTCAAATGCCCTTTTGAACAAGTAGAAGGCCTTGTCGAACTACTCAATTGCCACGTTGACCAAGTCGGATACCTTGTTTACCAAGTTGAATGCCTTGTTGACCAAGTTTAATGCCTTGTTGACCAAGTCTTGCCTTGTATACCAAGTTGAATGCGTTGTTGAACAAGTCGAATGCCTTGTTGACCAAGTCGAACAAGTAGAAAGCCTTGTTGAACAAGTCGAATGCCTTGTTTAACAAGTCGAATGCCTTGTTGCTCAACTTCAATGCCTGGTTAACTATGTCGAATACCGTGTTGACAAAGTCGAATGCCTTGTTGAAGAAGTCGAATGCCTTGTTAAACAGTCATGCCTTGTTGACCAAGTAGAATACCTTCTTCAACAAGTCTAATGCCTAGTTGTCCAAGTCATGTCTTGTTAATCAAGTAGAATAATCTCTATCCACCCAACAAACTACCATAAATAACGTTCATACATCTACCAAAATAAGGGGGTGCAATACGAGGACTTCCCAGGGGGTCACCCCCATCCTAGTACTACTCTCGCACAAGCACGCTTAACTTCGGAGTTCTGATGGGATCCAGTGCACTAGTGCTGGTATGATCGCACCCCGAAGGCCTTGTTCACCAAGTCGTACAAGTAGAATGCCTTATTGAACAAGTCGAATGCATTGTTGAACAAGTCGAATGCCTTCTTGAGCAACTTCAATGCCTTGCTAACTATGTAGAATGCCGTGTTGACAAAGTCGAATGCCTTGTTGAACAGGTCGAATGCCGTGTTAAACAGTCATGCCTTGTTGACCAAGTAGAATGCCTTCTTCAACAATTCGAATGCCTTGTTGTCCAAGTCATGCCTTGTTAATCAAGTAGAATGCCTTGTTGAACTAGTCGAATGCCTTGTTGAACAACTTCAACGCCTGGTGAACCAAGTAGGATGCCTTGTTGAACAAATCGAATACCTTCTTCACTAAGTCGAACAAGTAGAATGCCTTATTGAACAAGTCGAATCCCTTGTTGAACAAGTCGAATGCCTTGTTGAACAACTTCAATGCCTTGTTAACTATGTCGAATACTTTGTTGACAAAGTCGGATGCCTTGTTGACCATATGATGCCTTGTTGAACCAGTAGAATGCCTTGTTGAACAAGTCGAATGCCTTATTGACCAAGTCATGCTTTTTTGACGAAGTAGAATGCCTTGTTGACCAAGTCGAATGCCTTGTTGACCAAGTCGAATGCATTGTTGATCAAGTCAAATGCCCTTTTGAACAAGTAGAAGGCGTTGTCGAACTACTCAATTGCCACGTTGACCAAGTCGGATACCTTGTTTAGCAAGTCGAATGCCTTGTTGACCAAGTTTAATGCCTTGTTGACCAAGTCTTGCCTTGTATACCAAGTAGAATGCGTTGTTGAACAAGTCGAATGCCTTGTTATCAAGTCGAACAAGTAGAAAGCCTTGTTGAACAAGTCGAATGCCTTGTTTATCAAGTCGAATGCCTTGTTGAACAACTTCAATGCCTTGTTAACTATGTCGAATGCCGTGTTGACAAAGTCGAATGCCTTGTTAAACAAGTCGAATGCCTTGTTAAACAGTCATGCCTTAATGACCAAGTAGAATACCTTCTTCAACAAGTCAAATGCCTAGTTGTCCAAGTCATGCCTTGTTAATCAAGTAGAATGCCTTGTTGAACAGGTGGAATTCCTTGTTAAACAGTCATGTCTTGTTGACCAAGTAGAATACCTTCTTCAACAAGTCAAATGCCTAGTTGTCCAAGTCATGCATTGTTAATCAAGTAGAATGCCTTGTTAAACAAGTCGAAGGCCTTGTTCTCTTTTTTTTTGGGGAACGTTCATTAAATAAATGAAATAAAGGACAGTAAAGCGCACATGATATGATTCATGTCGCAAAGACCAGTGACATGCCACTGTGTACAAGATGGATATAATCTCTATCCACCAAACAAACTACCATAAATAACGTTCATACATCTACCAAAATAAAGGGGTGCAATACGAGGACTTCCCAGGGGGTCACCCCATCCTAGTACTATTCTCGCCCAAGCACGCTTAACTTCGGAGTTCTGAAGGGATCCAGTGCACTAGTGCTGGTATGATCGCACCCCGAAGGCCTTGTTCACCAAGTCGTACAAGTAGAATGCCTTATTGAACAAGTCGAATGCATTGTTGAACAAGTCGAATGCCTTCTTGAACAACTTCAATGCCTTGCTAACTATGTAGAATGCCGTGTTGACAAAGTCGAATGCCTTGTTAAACAGGTCGAATGCCATGTTAAACAGTCATGCCTTGTTGACCAAGTAGAATGCCTTCTTCAAAAAGTCGAATGCCTTGTAATCCAAGTCATGCCTTGTTAATCAAGTAGAATGCCTTGTTGAACTAGTCGAATGCCTTGTTGAACTAGTCGAATGCCTTGTTGAACAACTTCAACGCCTGGTGAACCAAGTAGGATGCCTTGTTGAACAAATCGAATACCTTCTTCACCAAGTCGAACAAGTAGAATGCCTTATTGAACAAGTCGAATCCATTGTTGAACAAGTCGAATGCCTTGTTGAACAACTTCAATGCGTTGTTAACTATGTCGAATACCTTGTTGACAAAGTCGGATGCCTTGTTGACCATATGATGCCTTGCTGAACCAGTAGAATGCCTTGTTGAACAAGTCGAATGCCTTATTGACCAAGTCATGCTTATTTGACCAAGTAGAATGCCTTGTTGACCAAGTCGAATGCCTTGTTGACCAAGTCGAATGCATTGTTGATCAAGTCAAATGCCCTTTTGAACAAGTAGAAGGCCTTGTCGAACTACTCAATTGCCACGTTGACCAAGTCGGATACCTTGTTTACCAAGTTGAATGCCTTGTTGACCAAGTTTAATGCCTTGTTGACCAAGTCTTGCCTTGTATACCAAGTTGAATGCGTTGTTGAACAAGTCGAATGCCTTGTTGACCAAGTCGAACAAGTAGAAAGCCTTGTTGAACAAGTCGAATGCCTTGTTTAACAAGTCGAATGCCTTGTTGCTCAACTTCAATGCCTGGTTAACTATGTCGAATACCGTGTTGACAAAGTCGAATGCCTTGTTGAACAAGTCGAATGCCTTGTTAAACAGTCATGCCTTGTTGACCAAGTAGAATACCTTCTTCAACAAGTCTAATGCCTAGTTGTCCAAGTCATGCCTTGTTAATCAAGTAGAATAATCTCTATCCACCCAACAAACTACCATAAATAACGTTCATACATCTACCAAAATAAGGGGGTGCAATACGAGGACTTCCCAGGGGGTCACCCCCATCCTAGTACTACTCTCGCACAAGCACGCTTAACTTCGGAGTTCTGATGGGATCCAGTGCACTAGTGCTGGTATGATCGCACCCCGAAGGCCTTGTTCACCAAGTCGTACAAGTAGAATGCCTTATTGAACAAGTCGAATGCATTGTTGAACAAGTCGAATGCCTTGTTGAACAACTTCAATGCCTTGCTAACTATGTAGAATGCCGTGTTGACAAAGTCGAATGCCTTGTTGAACAACTTCAATGCCTTGTTAACTATGTCGAATGCCGTGTTGACAAAGTCGAATGCCTTGTTAAACAAGTCGAATGCCTTGTTAAACAGTCATGCCTTAATGACCAAGTAGAATACCTTCTTCAACAAGTCAAATGCCTAGTTGTCCAAGTCATGCCTTGTTAATCAAGTAGAATGCCTTGTTGAACAGGTCGAATTCCTTGTTAAACAGTCATGTCTTGTTGACCAAGTAGTATACCTTCTTCAATAAGTCAAATGCCTAGTTGTCCAAGTCATGCCTTGTTAATCAAGTAGAATGCCTTGTTAAACAAGTCGAAGGCCTTGTTCTTTTTTTTTTTGGGGAACGTTCATTAAATAAATGAAATAAAGGACAGTAAAGCGCACATGATATGATTCATGTCGCAAAGACCAGTGACATGCCACTGTGTACAAGATGGATATAATCTCTATCCACCAAACAAACTACCATAAATAACGTTCATACATCTACCAAAATAAGGGGTGCAATACGAGGACTTCCTAGGGGGTCACCCCATCCTAGTACTACTCTCGCCCAAGCACGCTTAACTTCGGAGTTCTGAAGGGATCCAGTGCACTAGTGCTGGTATGATCGCACCCGAAGGCCTGGTTCACCAAGTCGTACAAGTAGAATGCCTTATTGAACAAGTCGAATCCATTGTTGAACAAGTCGAATGCCTTGTTGAACAACTTCAATGCGTTGTTAACTATGTCGAATACCTTGTTGACAAAGTCGGATGCCTTGTTGACCATATGATGCCTTGTTGAACCAGTAGAATGCCTTGTTGAACAAGTCGAATGCCTTATTGACCAAGTCATGCTTTCTTGACGAAGTAGAATGCCTTGTTGACCAAGTCGAATGCCTTGTTGATCAAGTCAAATGCCATGTTGACCAAGTCGATTGCCCTTTTGAACAAGTAGAAGGCCTCGTCGAACTACTCAATTGCCTTGTTGACCAAGTTGAATGCCTTGTTGACCAAGTCTTGCCTTGTATCCCAAGTAGAATGCGTTGTTGAACAAGTCGAATGCCTTGTTGACCAAGTTGAATGCCTTGTTTATCAAGTCGAATGCCTTGTTGAACAACTTCAATGCCTTGTTAACTATGTCGAATACCTTGTTGACAAAGTCGGATGCCTTGTTGACCATATGATGCCTTGTTGAACCAGTAGAATGCCTTGTTGAACAAGTCGAATGCCTTATTGACCAAGTCATGCTTTCTTGACGAAGTAGAATGCCTTGTTGACCAAGTCGAATGCATTGTTGATCAAGTCAAATGCCTTGTTGACCAAGTCGAATGCCCTTTTGAACAAGTAGAAGGCCTCGTCGAACTACTCAATTGCCTTGTTGACCAAGTTGAATTCCTTGTTGACCAAGTCTTGCCTTGTATCCCAAGTAGAATGCGTTGTTGAACAAGTCGAATGCCTTGTTGACCAAGTTGAATGCCTTGTTTATCAAGTCGAATGCCTTGTTGAACAACTTCAATGCCTTGTTAACTATGTCGAATGCCGTGTTGATAAAGTCGAATGCCTTGTTAAACAGTCATGCCTTGTTGACCAAGTAGAATACCTTCTTCAACAAGTCAAATGCCTAGTTGTCCAAGTCATGCCTTGTTAATCAAGTAGAATGCCTTGTTGAACAAGTCGAATTCCTTGTTAAACAGTCATGCCATGTTGACCAAGTAGAATACCTTCTTCAACCAGTCAAATGCCTAGTTGTCCAAGTCATGCCTTGTTAATCAAGTAGAATGCCTTGTTGAACAAGTCGAAGGCCTTGTTCACCAAGTCGAACAAGTAGACTGCCTTATTGAACATGTCGAATCCCTTGTTGAACAAGTCGAATGCCTTATTGACCAAGTCATGCTTTGTTGACCAAGTAGAATGCCTTGTTGACCAATTAGAATGCGTTGTTAAACAAGGCGAATGCCTTGTTGACCAAGTCGAACAAGTAGAAAGCCTTGTCGAACAAGTCGAATGCATTGTTGAACAAGTCGAATGCCTTGGTTAACAACTTCAATGCCTTGTTAACTATGTCGAAAGCCGTGTTGACAAAGTCGAATGCCTTGTTGAACAGGTCGAATGCCGTGTTCAACAGTCATGCCTTGTTGACCAAGTAGAATGCCTTCTTAAACAAGTCGAATGCCTTGTTGTCCAAGTCATGCCTTGTTAATCAAGTAGAATACCTAGTTGAACTAGTCGAATGCCTTGTTGAACAACTTCAACGCCTTGTGAACCAAGTAGGATGCCTTGTTGAACAAATCGTATACCTTCTTCACCATGTCGAACAAGTAGAATGCCTTATTGAACAAGTCGAATCCCTTGTTGAACAAGTCGAATGCCTTGTTGAACAACTTCAATGCCTTGTTAACTATGTCGAATACCTTGTTGACAAAGTCGGATGCCTTGTTGACCATATGATGCCTTGTTGAACCAGTAGAAGGCCTTGTTGAACAAGTCGAATGCCATATTGACCAAGTCATGCTTTGATGACGAAGTAGAATGCCTTGTTGACTAAGTCGAATGCCTTGTTAACCAACTAGAATGCGTTGTTGAACAAGTCGACTGCCTTGTTGACCAAGTCGAACAAGTAGAATGCCTTATTGATTAAGTCGAATCCCTTGTTGAACAAGTCGAATGCCTTATTGACCAAGTCATGCTTTGTTGACCAAGTAAAATGCCTTGTTGACCAAGTAGAATGCGTTGTTGAACAAGTCGAATGCCTTGTTGACCAAGTCAAACAAGTAGAAAGCCTTGTTGAACAAGTCGAATGCATTGTTGAACAAGTCGAATGCCTTGTTGAACAACTTCAATGCCTTGTTAACTATGTCGAATGCCGTGTTGACAAAGTCGAATGCCTTGTTGAACAGGTCGAATGCCCTGTTAAACAGTCATGCCTTTTTGACCAAGTAGAATGCCTTCTTCAACAAGTCAAATGCCTTGTTGTCCAAGTCATGCCTTGTTAATCAAGTAGAATGTCTTGTTGAACTAGTCGAATGCCTTGTTGAACAACTTCAACGCCTGGTGAACCAAGTAGGATGCCTTGTTGAACAAATCCAATACCTTCTTGACCAAGTCGAACAAGTAGAATGCCTTATTGAACAAGTCGAATCCCTTGTTGAACAAGTCGAATGCCTTGTTGAATAACTTCAATGCCTTGTTAACTATGTCGAATACCTTGTTGACAAAGTCGGATGCCTTGTTGACCTTATGATGCCTTGTTGAACCAGTAGAAGGCCTTGTTGAACAAGTCGAATGCCTTATTGACCAAGTCATGCTTTCTTGACGAAGTAGAATGCCTTGTTGACCAAGTCGAATGCCTTGTTGACCAAGTCGAATGCATTGTTGATCAAGTCAAATGCCTTGTTGACCAAGTCGAATGCCCTTTTGAACAAGTAGAAGGCCTCGTCGAACTACTCAATTGCCTCGTTGACCAAGTCGGATACCTTGTTTAGCAAGTCGAATGCCTTGTTGACCAAGTTGAATGCCTTGTTGACCAAGTCTTGCCTTGTATACCAAATAGAATGCGTTGTTGAACAAGTCGAATGCCTTGTTGACCAAGTTGAACTAGTAGAAAGCCTTGTTGAACATGTCGAATCCCATGTTGAACTAGTCGAATGCCTTATTGACCAAGTCATGCTTTGTTGACCAAGTAGAATGCCTTGTTGACCAAGTAGAATGCGTTGTTAAACAAGGCGAATGCCTTGTTGACCAAGTCGAACAAGTAGAAAGCCTTGTCGAACAAGTCGAATGCATTGTTGAACAAGTCGAATGCCTTGGTTAACAACTTCAATGCCTTGTTAACTTATGTCGAAAGCCGTGTTGACAAAGTCGAATGCCTTGTTGAACAGGTCGAATGTCGTCTTCAACAGTCATGCCTTGTTGACCAAGTAGAATGCCTTCTTAAACAAGTCGAATGCCTTGTTGTCCAAGTCATGCCTTGTTAATCAAGTAGAATACCTAGTTGAACTAGTCGAATGCCTTGTTGAACAACTTCAACGCCTTGTGAACCAAGTAGGATGCCTTGTTGAACAAATCGTATACCTTCTTCACCAAGTCGAACAAGTAGAATGCCTATTGAACAAGTCGAATCCCTTGTTGAACAAGTCGAATGCCTTGTTGAACAACTTCAATGCCTTGTTAACTATGTCGAATACCTTGTTGACAAAGTCGGATGCCTTGTTGACCATATGATGCCTTGTTGAACAAGTCGAATGCCATATTGACCAAGTCATGCTTTGATGACGAAGTAGAATGCCTTGTTGACTAAGTCGAATGCCTTGTTAACCAACTAGAATGCGTTGTTGAACAAGTCGACTGCCTTGTTGACCAAGTCGAACAAGTAGAATGCCTTATTGATTAAGTCGAATCCCTTGTTGAACAAGTCGAATGCCTTATTGACCAAGTCATGCTTTGTTGACCAAGTAAAATGCCTTGTTGACCAAGTAGAATGCGTTGTTGAACAAGTCGAATGCCTTGTTGACCAAGTCAAACAAGTAGAAAGCCTTGTTGAACAAGTCGAATGCATTGTTGAACAAGTCGAATGCCTTGTTGAACAACTTCAATGCCTTGTTAACTATGTCGAATGCCGTGTTGACAAAGTCGAATGCGTTGTTGAACAGGTCGAATGCCCTGTTAAACAGTCATGCCTTTTTGACCAAGTAGAATGCCTTCTTCAACAAGTCAAATTCCTTGTTGTCCAAGTCATGCCTTGTTAATCAAGTAGAATGTCTTGTTGAACTAGTCGAATGCCTTGTTGAACAACTTCAACGCCTGGTGAACCAAGTAGGATGCCTTGTTGAACAAATCCAATACCTTCTTGACCAAGTCGAACAAGTAGAATGCCTTATTGAACAAGTCGAATCCCTTGTTGAACAAGTCGAATGCCTTGTTGAATAACTTCAATGCCTTGTTAACTATGTCGAATACCTTGTTGACAAAGTCGGATGCCTTGTTGACCATATGATGCCTTGTTGAACCAGTAGAAGGCCTTGTTGAACAAGTCGAATGCCTTATTGACCAAGTCATGCTTTCTTGACGAAGTAGAATGCCTTGTTGACCAAGTCGAATGCCTTGTTGACCAAGTCGAATGCATTGTTGATCAAGTCGAATGCCTTGTTGACCAAGTCGAATGCCCTTTTGAACAAGTAGAAGGCCTCGTCGAACTACTCAATTGCCTCGTTGACCAAGTCGGATACCTTGTTTAGCAAGTCGAATGCCTTGTTGACCAAGTTGAATGCCTTGTTGACCAAGTCTTGCCTTGTATACCAAATAGAATGCGTTGTTCAACAAGTCGAATGCCTTGTTGACCAAGTTGAACTAGTAGAAAGCCTTGTTGAACATGTCGAATCCCATGTTGAACTAGTCGAATGCCTTATTGACCAAGTCATGCTTTGTTGACCAAGTAGAATGCCTTGTTGACCAAGTAGAATGCATTGTTAAACAAGGCGAATGCCTTGTTGACCAAGTCGAACAAGTAGAAAGCCTTGTCAAACAAGTCGAATGCATTGTTGAACAAGTCGAATGCCTTGGTTAACAACTTCAATGCCTTGTTAACTATGTCGAAAGCCGTGTTGACAAAGTCGAATGCCTTGTTGAACAGGTCGAATGCCTTGTTCAACAGTCATGCCTTGTTGACCAAGTAGAATGCCTTCTTAAACAAGTCGAATGCCTTGTTGTCCAAGTCATGCGTTGTTAATCAAGTAGAATACCTAGTTGAACTAGTCGAATGCCTTGTTGAACAACTTCAACGCCTGGTGAACCAAGTAGGATGCCTTGTTGAACAAATCGTATACCTTCTTCACCAAGTCGAACAAGTAGAATGCCTTATTGAACAAGTCGAATCCCTTGTTGAACAAGTCGAATGCCTTGTTGAACAACTTCAATGCCTTGTTAACTATGTCGAATACCTTGTTGACAAAGTCGGATGCCTTGTTGACCATATGATGCCTTGTTGAACAAGTCGAATGCCATATTGACCAAGTCATGCTTTGATGACGAAGTAGAATGCCTTGTTGACTAAGTCGAATGCCTTGTTAACCAACTAGAATGCGTTGTTGAACAAGTCGACTGCCTTGTTGACCAAGTCGAACAAGTAGAATGCCTTATTGATTAAGTCGAATCCCTTGTTGAACAAGTCGAATGCCTTATTGACCAAGTCATGCTTTGTTGACCAAGTAAAATGCCTTGTTGACCAAGTAGAATGCGTTGTTGAACAAGTCGAATGCCTTGTTGACCAAGTCAAACAAGTAGAAAGCCTTGTTGAACAAGTCGAATGCATTGTTGAACAAGTCGAATGCCTTGTTGAACAACTTCAATGCCTTGTTAACTATGTCGAATGCCGTGTTGACAAAGTCGAATGCGTTGTTGAACAGGTCGAATGCCCTGTTAAACAGTCATGCCTTTTTGACCAAGTAGAATGCCTTCTTCAACAAGTCAAATGCCTTGTTGTCCAAGTCATGCCTTGTTAATCAAGTAGAATGTCTTGTTGAACTAGTCGAATGCCTTGTTGAACAACTTCAACGCCTGGTGAACCAAGTAGGATGCCTTGTTGAACAAATCCAATACCTTCTTGACCAAGTCGAACAAGTAGAATGCCTTATTGAACAAGTCGAATCCCTTGTTGAACAAGTCGAATGCCTTGTTGAATAACTTCAATGCCTTGTTAACTATGTCGAATACCTTGTTGACAAAGTCGGATGCCTTGTTGCCATATGATGCCTTGTTGAACCAGTAGAAGGCCTTGTTGAACAAGTCGAATGCCTTATTGACCAAGTCATGCTTTCTTGACGAAGTAGAATGCCTTGTTGACCAAGTCGAATGCCTTGTTGACCAAGTCGAATGCATTGTTGATCAAGTCAAATGCCTTGTTGACCAAGTCGAATGCCCTTTTGAACAAGTAGAAGGCCTCGTCGAACTACTCAATTGCCTCGTTGACCAAGTCGGATACCTTGTTTAGCAAGTCGAATGCCTTGTTGACCAAGTTGAATGCCTTGTTGACCAAGTCTTGCCTTGTATACCAAATAGAATGCGTTGTTGAACAAGTCGAATGCCTTGTTGACCAAGTTGAACTAGTAGAAAGCCTTGTTGAACAAGTCGAATGCCTTGTTTATCAAGTCGAATGCCTTGTTAAACAAGTCGAATGCCTTTGTAATACCCGTAAAAATTTAATCGGGGTTTATGTAAGTTATTACGACGTAAATTAAGTTGTAATTTTCGAAAAGGAGCTTAAATAATTATTTTGGAAGGGAGCCGAAAATTTAAGGACCAAAATTAAAAATTTGAAAACTTTTGGGTAAGGAAAATAATTATAATAAGAGACTAAGAAGTAATAAGGAATTTAGTTAGGATTTTAGGTGCAATAAACAAACTTCATAAAGAAGAAAGTCACGTAGATGTTATGAGTAGCTTAATCATCAATATGTCACCTTTAGACAAATGATTTTATATATATATATATATGTGTACCTCCTACAAAAAAAAAAAGAAGGCCGTGGGGAAAGGAGGAAAGAAAGGAGAGAAAAGAAAGGGAAGGAAAGAAAGGAGAGAAAAGAAAGGGAGGAAAGGCTAAAGAAGTCCAAAGCGATTTCGCGTGCGCGGATCCGAAATTAGTCGAAACATTAGCGAATCTTCGGAGGAAAGGTAGGTGAAACGCACCTACGATACACAAACGCGAAGTTCATATAATTATGCGTGTGATTTAGAGTGTATATATGTGATAAGTTCATGTTAGAATCAAACGAGAACATAGGTTGCATGGAGAAGTTAGGAACGGGTCGAAATAGGCACGGCGTGCACCTTGGTCGCGCGTGCCCTGCAGCTGTCGCGCGCGGACGCTGCGCTGCAGCAGCACAGCGCGCCCAGCGCCGCGCGCGCACGCTGATCTGCAGCGGCCGCAGCCCGCTCAGCCGCAGCCTGCACCGCACCGCGCGAGCATGCTGCGCTACGGCAGCACGCCCAGCGCCGCGCGCGCATGCTGATCTGCAGCAGCACAGCGCCGCGCGCGCACGCTGATCTGCAGCAGCCGCAGCCCGCTCAGCCAACCTGCACCGCACCGCGCGCGCATGCTGCGCTACGGCAGCACGCCCAGCGCCGCGCGCGCATGCTGATCTGCAGCAGCCGCAGCCCGCTCAGCCGCAGCCTGCACCGCACCGCGCGCGCATGCTGCGCTATGGCAGCACGCCCAGCGCCGCGGCTACGGCAGCACTGTGCGCGCAGCGCCGCACTCGCGTCCCGCGAACGTACGCGCACCCCATGCTCGGCGTCCCACGCCATGTAGGCGGGCTCCCTGCGATGGTGGGCTGTTCCCCTGCTCCTCGGGGGCAGAGGCAATCAGGCCGGTGCTGCGGGCGCCAGTGCCGCGCACTTTGGCCGGCATGCGCCCTTTTGCGACTGCACGGGTCTCTCGAGCAAGCGTGCGGGCACCTCGCGCTTAAGTGCGGGTTTTCCTCACGGTCGAGGCCGAATTTCTTGTTTGTATGTGTGTACTTGCCTAAAGGCATGAATCCCCGATTTCATGAAACCCTTACTTATGAACGATGGCATGTTCCTTATATCTTACATTTTTTTTATGTGCACGCCATATGCATTTCATGATAGTCTGAGAGGTGATAACCGGGTTGATACGGTGGCACTTTACAGTGCCGCTAAGCGGGGTAGAATTTTTGCCGATATTGGCGGTCGACTCGTTGTAGAGTTGAAGGTTGGTATTAGTACACCTGGCAGTGCGACTTGGTAGGGGGCGGCCTGGGGTACCCTATCATGTGTGCATTGTCGAGACAGAGCAGACTAGCAGGGGGCGACCCGGGGTACCCTGTTGGTATGTGAGCCTGTCTGATCGGCGGAAGGGGCGACCTAGCAGGGGGATGCTCCGGGAGTACACTACTAGCGTGGGCACCGCCGGAGCCGGAGGGGACTCAGGAAGGAGCGACCTGTGTAGACAGCGTAGGCTACCTGGGGGCTGAGTCCTGGCTCGGGATTTGACATATTGATTTGTTATGCGCGCAAAGTGACTATACCGACCTTGGGCCCTGATTTATATTTGATAGGAAGTGAGATGAGAGAAAGAGTCGAGCGTGCATTTATTGTGAGATGAGTTGGGATGGGAATTGAGCGCATTTTGCATTCATGCATGTTTTACCTACTGGGCAATTGCTCATTTGTTTGCGTGTTGTAGGTATGACTGAGCCCGACGTCGACGAACGTCGCAATTGAGATGGGCTGGTGGCGGTGACTCCATGGGCTTTCGAGAGCGGAGCGGTACATGGATGAAGACCTGTGGAGCGTTGTTAGGATGTTTTGACTTTTGGAAACGCTAGCTTTTGTTTTATGATGTTTTAAATATTTATGTGAAATATTATTACGAAAAATGTTTTTGTAAAATGGGTTTTCCGCGGCTTTCGTTGCGAAAATCCGCCACTAATTATCTTTAGAAAATGGGGGTCGCCACAGGTGGTATCAGAGCTTAGGTATTAAGATTCTGTACTGTCCATGTACTGCTGCTCAGAAGCCTGGAGAACTAGCCCTGCATGTAAGTTTTAAAGTTTTGCGTAATTATGTAGTTTAGTGACGTGTTTGCGTGCTTTAAATAATTGCAGATATTCCTGATAAAATGCCGAGGGGTCGTAGAGAATATATTGGCGAATCTAGCCGTAGGACTGAATCAAAGTCCCCACCGAACGAACGAGATGCTACTATACTTAGGCTAACCGAGCTGATCCAACGCCAGTCGGATCAGATCAATGAGCTCATTCATCGACAGAGCTCGTCGGAGAATCATCAATCCCCACCGCGTGAACGAGTCGAAATTATTGGGGATCGTTTTCGTAAACTAAACCCCCCGACCTTTGGGGATGCTACCGACCCTGCTATGGCAGAGGACTGGTTGCGCACGCTAGACGATATGTTCCTTTATAGCCGAGTACCGGAGGACGAGAAGGTCCTATGTGCGGTTTTCATGCTTCGAGGGAATGCCCGATTTTGGTGGGACACCGTCAAGATCTTGGAGGACCCTACTACAATGACGTGGGAGAGATTCAAGGAGCTCTTTCGAGGCAAGTACTTCACGGCCCCGGAGCGGGCATTGCGCATGAACGAATTTATCAACCTGAAGCAAGGAGGGATGACCGTCGCGGAATATATCCGTAAATTTGAGCAATTGTTGAGGTTTGCGCCACATATGGTGTTGACTGACGAACTAAAGATCGAGCGTTCATGGAGGGCCTCAAACCTGAGGTCTATCGCGATGTTAGCATGGCAGGAATACACGGGATATCTTATGCTCGGGTTGCTGAACGGGCCATTATGGCTGAATTAGCCGAAGCAAGAATCGTAAAGGCGCACGAGGCAAAAAGAAGGGTGGAAAACCAACCAGAAGGCGATAAGAAGCGTCAGTTTTTTGGAGAGGACCTAATCATCCGGGAAACCGCCAGGGACAACAAAATTGGCGACCGCGACCTAATCAAGGAAAGGCGAACGTCCCTGTTAGACCTCCGAACCTTGCTCCACAATGCCAGAATTGCGGGCGACTTCATTTGGGTAATTGCTACGGACCTGGAGCCAGACCGGTGATCCACTGTTTCCGATGCGGGAAGCCGGGACATTTTGCCCGAGAGTGTCAGGCAAAGATTACTACGAATCCTACCTCAGCACCGGTGCGACCATCGCCGGTTCCAGCTCGAGTTTTCACGCTCACTAACAAGGAAGCGGAGGCTAACCCAGCGGTGGTTACGGGTACGTTAATAATTTATTACGTACCCACTTCTGTCTTGATTGACTCTGGAGCGACGCACTCGTTGTGTCGGCAAATTATGTGATGAAGGTGGGAATATCTCCTACCTTATCCGAGTGTAGTTATGTAGTGACCTTGCCACACGGGGATCCGGCACGAACCAACGTAGTGTTGGAAGAGTGTTCGATGATTATTGAAGGTAAAGATCTTAAAGCCAGAGGCTGATCGTTATCCCGATGAACGACTACGACGTCATTTTCGGAATGGATTGGCTGTCTAAGTATGGTGCACTGATAGATTGTCACCGGAAAACAGTTGAATTTCATTTACCTCATGGGGATGTCTTTGTTTTCTCGGGGAAGGCCGCTCGAAGCAAAATTTCCCGACTTGCTGCTTTAAATGCTGATGAGACCTCTCCACCTATTCTCCCAGAGGTGCCTGTGGTGAATGAGTTTTCCGATGTATTTCCGATGATCTTCCGGGTTTACCGTCTGATCGGGAAATTCAGTTTACCATTGATCTTATTCCGGGGGCAGCCCCGGTTTCTAAAGCCCCCTACCGTTTGGCGCGTAACGAATTGCGGGAATTGAAGGAAGAACTGGATGAGCTACTACAGAAGGGGTTTATCCGACCGAGTTTCTCGCCATGGGGAGCTCCAGTTCTATTCGTGAAGAAGAAGGACGGGTCGATGAGATTGTGCATCGATTATCGTGAATTAAATAAAATTACGATCAAGAATAAATACCCGTTGCCGCGAATCGATGACCTGTTTGATCAATTGCAAGGAGCTACGGTTTTCTCAAAAATTAATTTGCGTTCGGGCTATCATCAACTTAAAATCCGGGAAGCAGATGTTCCGAAGACGGCATCAGCACACGGTACGGCCATTAAGAATTCCTGGTTATGCCGTTTGGATTGACGAATGCGCCTGCTGCTTTCATGGATCTAATGAACCGGGTATTCAAAGAATTCCTCGACCAGTTTGTTATCGTCTTTATTGATGATATTCTTGTTTATTCTAAGAACCGAGAGGAGCACGAAGGGCACCTCAGAACGGTCTTAGGAATCTTGTGGGAGAAGAAGCTATTCGCCAAATTCAAGAAGTGCGAGTTTTGGCTTGAACGAGTAGCTTTCTTGGGGCACGTTATTTCGGGAAACGGGATTTCGGTGGACCCTAGCAAAATCGAAGCCGTAAATAATTGGCCACGTCCGACTACTCCTACTGAGGTCCGAAGCTTCTTAGGGCTCGCTGGATATTACCGTAAATTTATTGCGGATTTCTCTAGCATTGCTTCGACCCTGACGAACCTGACCAGGAAGAACGTTCCATTTATATGGACTGATTCTTGTGAGCAGAGTTTCCAGGAGCTGAAACGACGACTTACCTCAGCCCCAGTCCTGACTATTCCTTCGGGGACTGGTGGATTCTCTGTTTATAGCGATGCCTCGAAGAATGGTTTGGGATGCGTGCTGATGCAGAACGGGAAGGTAATTGCACATGCTTCTCGCCAATTGAAGGAATACGAGAAGAATTATCCCACGCATGACCTGGAACTTGCCGCAGTGGTGTTCGCCCTGAAAATCTGGAGGCACTATCTGTATGGGGAACGGTGTGAAATCTACACCGATCATAAGAGCCTGAAATACTTTTTCACACAGAAAGAACTGAATATGCGACAGCGACGTTGGCTAGAGCTGGTGAAGGACTACGACTGCGTAATCAACTATCATCCGGGCAAGGCAAACGTGGTCGCCGACGCTCTAAGCAGAAATGTCGTGAATACCGAGCTACAGCAACTGGAAGTGGAGGTGATCAATCTTGGCGAAGTCGAAATGAAGATGGCGACTTTAACGCTTCAACCCACGTTGCTGGAACGAATTAAGCAGGCTCAAGAAACGGACGAACTATATCTAAAGGTGAAAAACGAACTCGCGGAAGGAGTGTCATCCGATTTCGAGGTCCGAGAGGACGGGAGCCTACGCTTTAAAGATCGTTTGTACGTGCCTATCGACGAAGAGCTGCGAAGGACAATTATGATGGAAGTGCATGCTACGGTCTACTCGGTACACCCCGGTGCGTCAAAGATGTATCGGGATTTGCGAGCTAATTATTGGTGGCCAGGGATGAAGCGAGACGTGGCGACATTTGTAAGTCAATGTCTAACTTGTCAACAAGTGAAAGCTGAACATCAAAGGCCGGCAGGAATGTTACAACCATTACCGATTCCCGAGTGGAAGTGGGACCATATCACGATGGATTTTGTCGTGGGCCTGCCGAAAACTCTTAAGGGCCACAACGCCGTTTGGGTAATTATTGATTGGTTAACCAAATCGGCTCATTTTCTGCCGATCAGCTCGACCTTTACCATGGAACGATATGCCGAACTATATATTCAGGAGATAGTTCGACTCCACGGTATTCCATCTTCGATTGTCTCGGATCGGGATTCGAGATTTCTATCAAAATTCTGGATGAGTCTACAAAAGGCGATGGGTACTAAACTTTCATTCAGTACAACCTATCATCCTCAGACAGATGGACAATCGGAGAGAACGATCCAAACTCTCGAGGACATGTTGGAGCGTGTGTTCTGGACTTCAAAGGGAACTAGAGCAGATATCTTCCCTTGATTGAGTTCGCATACAACAACAGTTATCATGCCACGATCGGGATGGCGCCGTACGAAGCCTTATATGGGCGTAAATGCCGATCTCCAGTGCATTGGGATGAAGTTGGCGAAGGAGCGATTCTAGGCCCCGACCTGGTTCGAGAAACAACCGAGGCGATAGCAAAAATACGGGAGCGAATGCGAACGGCTCAGAGTCGACAAAAGAGCTACGCCGATAAGAGACGAAGGCCATTGGAATTTGCGGAAGGAGATCAAGTGTTTTTGAAGATATCACCCGTGAAGGGTGTAAAGAGGTTTGGGCAAAAAGGGAAGTTGAGTCCGAGATATATCGGACCTTTTCGAATACTAAAGCGGGTTGGCGAGGTTGCATATCAGCTGGAGCTACCAACATCATTGGCACAAGTACATGACGTCTTTCACATGTCGACATTGCGGAAGTACGTTGCCGATCCGAGTCATATATGAGGGACGAGAATCTTCACCTCCAACTTAAGCCAGATTTGAGTTATGAGGAGCAACCCGTGGAGATTTTGGCGCGAGAAACCAAACGATTACGAAACAAGACCATTCCCCTAGTAAAAATATTGTGGCAGAGTCAATCAGTTGAGGAAGCCACTTGGGAACGAGAAGATGATATGAGAAATCGTTATCCCGAGTTATTCCATTTGGAGTAATTTCGGGGACGAAATTCTTTAAAGGGGGGGAGGATGTAATACCCGTAAAAATTTAATCGGGGTTTATGTAAGTTATTACGACGTAAATTAAGTTGTAATTTTCGAAAAGGAGCTTAAATAATTATTTTGGAAGGGAGCCGAAAATTTAAGGACCAAAATTAAAAATTTGAAAACTTTTGGGTAAGGAAAATAATTATAATAAAGAGACTAAGAAGTAATAAGGAATTTAGTTAGGATTTTAGGTGCAATAAACAAACTTCATAAAGAAGAAAGTCACGTAGATGTTATGAGTAGCTTAATCATCAATATGTCACCTTTAGACAAATGATTTTATATATATATATATATATGTACCTCCTACAAAAAAAAAAAGAAGGCCGTGGAGAAAGGAGGAAAGAAAGGAGAGAAAAGAAAGGGAAGGAAAGAAAGGAGAGAAAAGAAAAGGAGGAAAGGCTAAAGAAGTCCAAAGCGATTTCGCGTGCGAGGATCCGAAATTAGTCGAAACATTAGCGAATCTTCGGAGGAAAGGTAGGTGAAACGCACCTACGATACGCAAACGCGAAGTTCATATAATTATGCGTGTGATTTAGAGTGTATATATGTGATAAGTTCATGTTAGAATCAAACGAGAACATAGGTTGCATGGAGAAGTTAGGAACGGGTCGAAATAGGCACGGCGTGCACCTTGGTCGCGCGTGCCCTGCAGCTGCCGCGCGCGTACGCTGCGCTGCAGCAGCACAGCGCGCCCAGCGCCGCGCGCGACGCTGATCTGCAGCAGCCGCAGCCCGCTCAGCCGCAGCCTGCACCGCACCGCGCGCGCGCATGCTGCGCTACGGCAGCACGCCCAGCGCCGCGCGCGCCTGCTGATTTGCAGCAGCACAGCGCCGCACGTGCCCGCTGATCTGCAGCAGCCGCAGCCTGCACCGCACCGCGCGCGCATGCTGCGCTACGGCAGCACGCCCAGCGCTGCGGCTACGGCAGCACTGTGCGCGCAGCGCCGCACTCGCGTCCCGCGAACGTACGCGCACCCCACGCTCGGCGTCCCACGCCATGTAGGCGGGCTCCCTGCGATGGTGGGCTGTTCCCCTGCTCCTCGGGGGCAGAGGCAATCAGGCCGGTGCTGCGGGCGCCAGTGCCGCGCACTCTGGCCGGCATGCGCCCCTTTGCGACTGCACGGGTCTCTCAAATGCCTAGTTGTCCAAGTCATGCCTTGTTAATCAAGTAGAATGCCTTGTTGAACAAGTCGAAGGCCTTGTTCACCAAGTCGAACAAGTAGAATGCCTTATTGAACAAGTCGAATCCCTTGTTGAACAAGTCGATTGCCTTATTGACCAAGTCATGCTTTGTTGACGAAGTAGAATGCCTTGTTGACCAAGTCGAATGCCTTGTTGACCAAGTCGAATGCATTGTTGATCAAGTCAAATGCCTTGTTGACCAAGTCGAATGCCCTTTTGAACAAGTAAAAGGCCTCGTCGAACTACTCAATTGCCTCGTTGACGAAGTCGGATACGTTGTTTAGCAAGTCGAATGCCTTGTTGACCAAGTTGAATGCCTTGTTGACCAAGTCTTGCCTAGTATACCAAGTAGAATGCGTTGTTGAACAAGTCGAATGCCTTGTTGACCAAGTCGAACAAGTAGAAAGCCTTGTTGAACAAGTCGAATGCCTTGTTTATCAAGTCGAATGCCTTGTTTATCAAGTCGAATGCCTTGTTGAACAACTTCAATGGCTTGTTAACTATGTCGAATGCCGTGTTGACAAAGTCGAATGCCTTGTTAAACAAGTCGAATGCCTTGTTAAACAATCATGCCTTGTTGACCAAGTAGAATACCTTCTTCAACAAGTCAAATGCCAAGTTGTCCAAGTCATGCCTTGTTAATCAAGTAGAATGCCTTGTTGAACAAGTCCAATTCCTTGTTAAACAGTCATGCCTTGTTGACCAAGTAGAATACCTTCTTCAATCAGTCAAATGCCTAGTTGTCCAAGTCATGCCTTGTTAATCAAGTAGAATGCCTTGTGAACAAGTCGAAGGCCTTGTTCACCAAGTCGAACAAGTAGAATGCCTTATTGAACAAGTCGAATCCCTTGTTGAACAAGTCGAATGCCTTATTGACCAAGTCATGCTTTGTTGACCAAGTAGAATGCCTTGTTGACCAAGTAGAATGCGTTGTTAAACAAGGCGAATGCCTTGTTGACCAAGTCGAACAAGTAGAAAGCCTTGTTGTACAAGTCGAATGCATTGTTGAACAAGTCGAATGCCTTGTTGAACAACTTCAATGCCTTGTTAACTATGTCGAAAGCCGTGTTGACAAAGTCGAATGCCTTGTTGAACAGGTCGAATGCCTTGTTCAACAGTCATGCCTTGTTGACCAAGTAGAATGCCTTCTTAAACGTGTCGAATGCCAAGTTGTCCAAGTCATGCCTTGTTAATCAAGTAGAATACCTTGTTGAACTAGTCGAATGCCTTGTTGAACAACTTCAACGCCTGGTGAACCAAGTAGGATGCCTTGTTGAACAAATCGTATACCTTATTCACCAAGTCGAACAAGTAGAATGCCTTATTGAACAAGTCGAATCCCTTGTTGAACAAGTCGAATGCCTTGTTGAACAACTTCAATGCCTTGTTAACTATGTCGAATACCTTGTTGACAAAGTCGGATGCCTTGTTGACCATATGATGCCTTGTTGAACAAGTCGAATGCCATATTGACCAAGTCATGCTTTGTTGACGAAGTAGAATGCCTTGTTAACCAAGTAGAATGCGTTGTTGAACAAGTCGACTGCCTTGTTGACCAAGTCGAACAAGTAGAATGCCTTATTGAACAAGTCGAATCCCTTGTTGAACAAGTTGAATGCCTTATTGACCAAGTCATGCTTTGTTGACCAAGTAGAATGCCTTGTTGACCAAGTAGAATGCGTTGTTGAACAAGTCGAATGCCTTGTTGACCAAGTCAAACAAGTAGAAAGCCTTGTTAAACAAGTCGAATGCATTGTTGAACGAGTCGAATGCCTTGTTGAACAACTTCAATGCCTTGTTAACTATGTCGAATGCCGTGTTGACAAAGTCGAATGCCTTGTTGAACAGGACGAATGCCCTGTTAAACAGTCATGCCTTGTTGACCAAGTAGAATGCCTTCTTCAACAAATGACCGCCCTATACGCCCAGGCACACCACCGCCGCCATCTGGCATGGCCTTGATCAACGATGATGCGTCAGATGATCCAACGATGAAGGCGCAGTCACCGACCACGACGGCTGCGAGTAACGAGGTTAGGGCCGATGCTGATGGGCCTAGGGTTTCACTGTCCCGGGTTGCTGATGGGCCCAAGGAGTCGCCGTCCAGGGTTTCGCCGTCTAGGGCTGCGGCGGAAGGAACTAGGGCTTCAACGTTTAGGATCTCGCCGTCTCGGGTTTCCACTTATGGGCCTAGGGTTATCAATCCTAGGGTTTAGCCGTCAATAACTCACCCGGCTGTACCTCATGGGCTGCAAACCATGGCACCATTGCCGACGCGCAAGGAGGTGTCTACCTCGCCGCACGCAAACCCTCAGCCATCGTTTGCTGCGGTAACTCGCGGGACGGTGCACAAGAAGCACCTCGCAAACCAAGCCCTACACGCTATACCTTGACATATACAGCCCCAACTCTCAAGGACGGTGTCGCGGAGGCCTGCCCATCATGGGAGGTTGCAAAGAGGGGTGCGACACGTTGGGACAATACCCTCGTAGGGTATTTTCTGGGGAAAAACCATATTTCCCGTTTGTTGAACGGCATTTCCGTTCAATTTGGGAGGAACTGTTGGAGGTACGCGCAACGGCCAACGGTTTTTTCAAATTCAGATTTGCAACCGCGGCAGCAGCCAATGCGGTTCTTGAAGGAGGACCGTGGCTCATGCAAGGTCAACCCATTTTTCTCGAGGCTTGGCAAACGGGGATGTCTCTCGAGAAAATTCAGCACACCCATGTTCCGCTATGGGTGAAATTGCGTAACGTTCCGGGCGAGTTCTGGACATAGGAGGGGTTAGGCATTGTCGCTAGCGTCGTCGGGAAGCCACTCTTCGCAGATTCTATGACGATTTCAGCGGAACGTATTGACTACGCTCGGGTATGCATATCAAAGAATCTCCAGGAGCCTTTTCTTGAAAGCTTCAATATTCGCATTCCACGTGAAGGTGGAGGATCTGACGGCGCGGTTACAGTTCGTGTCGAGTACGAATGGAGGCCGCGGAAGTGCTCCTTATGCGGTGTATGGACCCACGGGACGGGAACATGTCCCTCTCGTCGAACCCAACAGCCACGATCAAATACGGGACCGAGGCAATCCACGGGGCAGCGTACATCGACGATGCAGAAGAAACCCCAGAATGGCCCACACACACGGCGCGAATGGAGAAGAGTTGGTCATCCCGACAAGGGCAAGGAGGTTGTTGTTCCACCCACCAACATGGAGCAAGATCACGAGCCGCGGCTGCAGGAGTACCCGAAGCCTGTAGATGGATGTTCAACAAGTTCAGTCAACGCGCAGCAGGGAGCTATTGTACTAGCTAGCATTAACCCATTCGAGGTTCTTGCGGACTTGGACGACTTGGACACGGCGAACACACTTAAGGGTCCTGAAGCAGCCCTTCTCGACGTGTGCCCATGATCCCAATCGCCGTTTGGAATGTACGTGGTCTAAACAGGGTAGACCACAGATGGGCGGTGGGGGATATTATTACTAAGTATAAGCTGTTGATTAGGGCTGTACGAGACACGGGTCTCCGAGCAGAATGCGGCTGCCCTTTCACATTCTACCAGGGCTTGGAGTTCGTTCTTTGAATACGATAATGGGCCGGCATCTCGTATCTGGGTGGGCTGGGATGCCCGCCTAGTTACTGTCACAATTCTTGTGTACACCACTCAGACCATTCACTGTAAGGCGACGATCCTTGCGGAGCGTGAGGATTTCTTCATCACATTCGCATACGGTCATAATCAGAGGGTGTCCCGACGCGACCTTTGGACGGATCTCATCGAGACCTCACAGCTGCACGCAAACTCACCATGGCTTGTTATGGGGGATTTCAACGCGATCATGGCAAACACGGACGCGCGGGGAGGATCGGCCACGGGGGGATGTCCGGAGATGATTGCATGCATGACTACATCGGACCTCGCAACCCTGCCATGCACGGGGCAACTCTACACGTGGTATAACCAGCAAGGGGGCACGTCGGGTGTATGGCGACGCCTCGATAGGATGTTTGGCAAGCCCTCTTGGTTCGCTAGATTTGGGGACCTTACTTATCATTGCGCAACCCCTGCTACATCGGACCACTCTCCACTCATCCTCGCGACTACAGCTAGGGCTTCTGAGAGGAATAATTCTTTTCGTTTTGATAATTTTTTGGCGCAGGATCCTCGTTTTCTTCTTATCGTGGCGGAAACTTGGAGTCTGCAAGCAAATGGATACCCGATGTATGTAGTAGTCCAGAGACTGAAAGCGATGAAGAGGGAACTACGACAACTACGGCGAGACAAGGGTGATCTTAATCGTAACGTGCTCGAGGCGCACAAATTTCTAGAGATTGCTCAGGACATGGCGGCAAACTATCCATTGGAGGATCAATTACTAATCTTGGAGAAGCAATGTCGGCTTGTGTATGCCAAAGCAGTCGAATTAGAGCATTCGGCACTCCTTCAGCGGGCGAAAGTGGCATGGCTCAAGGACGGTGACCAATGCACTTCTTTTTTCTTCAAGAAAGTGGCCGCACGGCGGGTTGGAAATCGTATCTTCCACTTGGAGGATGAGGCAGGAAACACGTTCGAGGGTGGTGCACAAGTACGGGCTGAATTGGTCCGATATTACTCGGAACTCCTCGGGCAATCCATGCGGACAACCCCAATATCGCCTCTAACGTCGCACCTTACTTCGGGGCAGCGGTTCAGCCGATGGTGGAAATCAACAATGATGCAATGGGAGATAACAAATCGCCAGGGCCAGACGGGTACTCCGCGGTTTTCTACAAGCGGGCATGGCACATCATCGGGGAGGATATCTCGTTCGCCATCCGGGATTTCTTCCGGACGGGACGCCTCCTGGGGGAGCTGAATTCGACCCTTATCACCCTCATTCCAAAAGGGGATAATCCACGCATGGCGAAGGATTTTCGACCAATTGCCTGCTGCAACGTTCTTTATAAGATCATCTCCAAGATCATTGCTAATCGGCTACGAGACAGCTTGGGGAAACTTGTCCACCCTACACAGACGGCATTCATCCCTGGAAGGCGTATTTCCGACAACATTCTCTTAGCCCAAGAGATTTGTCACGGATACAATAGAGCCGGGCTGCCTGAACGGGTGGCTCTTAAGGTCGACCTCGCCAAGGCATATGATAAGATTGAGTGGGATTTTATCTTTGCCACACTTCAGGCACTTCACTTTCACCCGACCTTCATTGGGTGGGTGCCGGTCATGCCTCACGTCGACGCATTTTTCCATCAACATCAACGGTAGGGGAGGGTTTCTTCAAAGGACGGCGGGGTCTCAGACAGGGCGACCCCAAATCACCTTATCTCTTTGTGTTGGTGATGGAGGCTTTACATGGAATCATAGCGTCCCGCATCCAACTTAGCAGCAGCTTCCGATACCATTGGCGATGCGAGGCCACATCCCTCTTCATGTTGACCTTCGCCGATGATCTTTCTTTTCTCGCGGCGGACGTTCAATCAGTCAGTATCTTCCGCGACAGCCTCGAGCTTTTGCTTCGCTTTCAGGGCTACGGGGCAAACTCCAGTAAAAGCGAGATGTTTATCTCGAAACGGGCAGAACGACTGAAGGGTACACTCCAGGCTGTTTGGGCTTCCCTATCAGGTCTCTTCCTGTGCGGTACCTGGGGGTCCCCCTTATCATCGCGATTGACTATCGATGATTGCGCCCCTTATTACGTTCTATTGATCGTCGGCTTGGTTCTTGGACCAACCACTCGCTCTCATACGCCGGGAGGGTACAGCATTCGATCGGTCCTTATGGCTATCCATGTGTATTGGGCGGGAGTAATCTTACTCCCCAGGGAATTATCCGCAGTATCGAGAAGCGTCTTCGAGCTTTCTGTGGAAGGGATCTAGCGCGAAGGTGGCATGGACCGACGTATGCGCACCAAGGGACGAAGGGGGACTTGGACTGAGATCGATTGAGGTGGAGAACAAGGCGCTGATGATGCGTCTTATTTGGAACATTCTCAGGGGAGATGAGTCTTCGATATGGGCCACATGGATACGACGGACGCGGCTGCACAACACATCCTTCTGGACCATCAGATCCACGGCTAATACCTCATGAGCTGGAAGAAGCTCTCAAGCTCAGACCCATCATCCCGGCCACTTCTAGAGTTCCGCATTGGGAATGGAGAATACACGCCTCTGGACTGACCCATGGCTACTCACGATTCGCTGGGAACGGTACCCGCGTGGTCCATCTGTTATGGGCTTCCCACTTGATTCACGATTGAGCGCGGTGATTGATGAGTCGGGATGGCATTGGCCAGGACAGAAACGGTGGAGTTCATGGATTTGCTGGTTCCTACCTCCCATTCAACACGGTGAGATGGACACGATTCGATGGTGGGGGACTCTCAATGGCGTCTTCTCTACTCACTCGCGAGAATTGCATACGCCAACATTCTCGCCTGCATCTGGACCAACCTGTTCGGAGGCCCTATCTCGATACCCGGATGAAGTCATTTTATGGCTGGCGATTAGGGAACGCCTGGCGACGAGGGACAAGCCATGGGTGGCCGCGGCAGCAGGAAGTTCAGCTTGCCTCTTGTGTGATGATGGCCATGCTATAGAGCGACACGGCATCTTTTCATTGAGTGTTCATTTTCCAGACATTGCCTACAGTCTTTGCAGGGAAAGTTACGTTTTGGAGCCTTACACGGACTGGATCGAAGGGGTTCACTGGGCTGCTCAAAGGTGGCGGGGCAAGCACCTCGCATGGATGGGCCCCGACATGCGCTTGCAATCGCTTGTCTATCACCTATGGGCCGAGCGCAACCGACGATGGCGGGAAGGAAGACGAACCTCCTACTCATATCGTTGCGGACGTCGAGACTACACTCTATACGTCTCTCTACTACCCTTGGAGGGAAGTATCAGCTACAGTCCTGTGCGCTTCGACGTGTTTGGCGCATTGCGTGGCCGAGCACGTAGTCACTTGCTTACAGTCTGCTTGCTTGCTTTGATGTTTGCTTGCTTTGATGTTGCTTGCTCGATTGGATTGCTTGCGTTGTTTATAGGTAGCATGTTACCGAGCGGTGCAGCTTATTGCTGCTGAACATTGTATCTTTCCACATTTTTTTTTTTTTTGGTAAAATATCACGTAAAAAACCGAATGAAAACAAAAAAGCGCCCAAGGGAAAAACCCATGCCGCAGAAAACCGGTAACAAGCTACCTGAAGCAAACAAAAAAAAAACACAATCGACAACGAAGCCGACAAAACCAAGCAAAAAGCCACGCAAACAAAACACAAAACAACCAAAAGCAGACTACCAAGCAATGTGCCAGAGGCGCTTGAGCGAGGCAGCCTGCAGAGTGAAGCGGGTGGGAGCCTGGCTCAGCCTTAAGCACGCGATCCCTAAGACCAAACTCACAATTCGCTCCGGAGAGCAACAAGTCTGATCCCGCCAACGCCTATTCCTCTATTGCCAGATATGGTAGACCAGAGAGGCGAGAAGATGGCGGGAGATCTCATGATGAAGATGATGACTTCTCCAACGAGCAGCGGCCCACTCGATCCCGTGGATCCAATCCCGATGCGGCCACCTCCAGTGGGTCTTCATTCTCAGCAAGAGAATGCATCTCCTGGAGAAAGGACACTCGAAGAAGAGGTGACGGACCGTCTCCGTGCACTGAGACTCACAAAGAGAGGAAGCATCAGAACCCGAACGAGCGATCACCCAAGCACAGTCCATAGTCGCCAACCTTTCACGAATAGGAAGCCACAGAAGAAATTCATGTCTAGGGACCCGAAAAGGGCCCCCAAACAGAGAAGCCCAAGCAATCCTCGGAGAGTGGGTCCGGATAGCCTCACGAGCACTCCGAACAGAGAACTTCCCATCCGGAGCCACCTTCCAACAAATGGAGTCAGCAGCAGAGGGTCCACAGAAGGAAGAAGGGGCTGAAGCAGAAGAAACTCCACCGACTGCTGGGCAGGCCAGGTCCATCCAGCATTCGTCACAACAGCAGAGAGCCGGGAATCCAAGGGGAGACCCATAACAAAGGCCCCCTCGGGAATCTTTCGATGAGAGGGGAAACAGACAGCCAAGGGTCCTTCCAGAGCCAAAGAGAGTTCCCATTTCCAACACGAAAGGATAAAAGGGAACGGAAAGGACCTCTGAGGTGGAGCAGCTTACGCCAGCTCCAAGCGTCTGAGGAGGTGGGCTGAATATCCCAGAAAGAGCGATCCCTGAGTTTAGTGGCGTAAAGCCACTGAACCCAAATCGAGTCAGGATCACGAGTGACAATGCTCCAGAGGTGATGGAAGAGGAGAGCCCGGTTGTCGATCAAGAGAGATAGAACGCCAAGGCCTCCTTCCTCCACCGGCTTGCAGACGTCATCCCAAGCCACCTTAGCCGGAGATCCATCCCACAGAAACCTCCGAAAGCGAGACTTCAAGGCCTTGATCACCCCTTTCGGGAGGAGGAAGACCCCAGCCCAAAAAGCCTGGATGGCAGAGAGGACAGACTTAATGAGCTGCAGCCGACCGGCATACGAGTGGGACCGGTTCCGCCGGGATCCGAGCCGTCTATCCACAGACTGAAGCAGAGGGGTGCAGTCCTCAAGTCTGAGCCGGGAGTGGATCAAAGGAACTCCAAGGTAGCGGACAGGAAGCTGGCCACGGGAGAAGCCCATGATACTCTGAAGCTGTCCCGAAAGAGGCTCAGCCCTCTTGGAGAGGAACATCTCACTCTTAGCCGGGTTAGGGAGGAGACCCGACAAAGAGCCGAAGGTATCGAGAGCATCACGGAGGGTCCGAACAGAGCAGGCATCCGCGTGATAGAAAAGCAGCAGATCGTCAGCAAAAGACAGCATGGCAAGCTTACTCGTATCACATCTCCAATGGTAACGGAATCCGGGAGAAGACTGGATGCGGGATAAAAGAATCCCATGGAGCACCTCCATGACCAGAACGAACAGGTAAGGAGAGAGGGGGTCGCCTTGGCGGAGACCCCGCTTACCCACAAAGAAACCTTCCGGCGCTCCGTTGATGCACACGGAGAAAGCAGTCGAAGTGATGCATTCCCTGATCCACTGGATGAAGAGAGGGTGGAACCGCATGGCCTGAAGAGTTGCAATAACAAAGCTCCAATCCACCTTATCAAATGCCTTCGCAAGGTCGACCTTGATGGCAGAACGGGGTGGGAGACTCTGATTCTGGTAGCCCCTGCAAATCTCTTGAGCCAACAGAATGTTATCGCTGATGCGTCTGCCCGGGATGAAAGCCGTCTGAACCGGATGAACGAGGCCAGGAAGGACAGATCTGAGCCGATTGGCCAACATTTTGGCAATGACCTTATACAGGACATTGCAGCAAGAGATTGGCCTAAAGTCGGAAGCACGTCTAGAAGAGGTCCCCTTAGGGATGAGGCTGATGAGAGTACTGTTGACGCCCCGAAGAAGAAGACCCGTCCGAAAGAAGTCCTCCACAGCACGAGTGACATCAGCACCCAAGATCCCCCACGATGCCTTGAAGAAGGCAGCCGTATAGCCATCAGGGCCAGGGGCTTTATCGTCATCCATAGCGAAAATAACATCACGGATCTCCGCGTCAGAAACTCTCGAGATCATCCCATCCGCCTGATCCCGAGATAAAGTATGCGTGATGAAGCTCCCCACGTCCTCAGCACACACAGGAGAAGATCTACCGCACTGGCCCAGTAGGAGGAGCATTGATCACCATCCTTGTGCCAGGCAAGTTTGGCTCTCTGGGCGAGGTAAGAGTGCTCCATCTCCACAGCACGAGAGAAGAGCAATCGGCAGATCCGCTCGAACTCGTGAAAGAGAGGCTCGTCAGGGTAACGAGCCGCGAAAGATTGGCTGAGATCCAGAAACTCCTTAGCCTCCAACACGTTCCGACTCAAGTCGCCCTTTGCACGCCGAAGCTCCTTAAGATGGGGCTAAGTAACTTCAGACGGCGAACAAGCGAAAACATGGGAAAACCCTGAGGCAGGGAGGCCCAAACCTGCTCCACAACCCCCAAGAAGGCCGGGTCCTTCGTGAGAAGATTATCAAACCTGAAATGGGTGTTCCGACGTCTCGTCCTGGCAACCGAGAGCACAAGAGGAGAGTGATCGGAGGTAGCAGGGAGAGCAGCCTGATAGTGAAGATTCGGGAAGAGAGAGAACCACGACCACAATGCGGTCAATCGGTCAATCCGTCAGAGATACCCGCCTCAGCCCTCTGCTGATTATGCCACGTAAAGAAGGGGCCCGACGATCCCAAAGTGGTCAGGTCAGCCTGGATAAGGCAGTCGCGAAGATCAATCGCATCCTGAAGAGAGGGGGATCCCCCTTTGGCCTCAGAAAGATCAGCAATGGCATTAAAGTCCCCGAGAAGGAGCCAAGGAGCCCCAGCCCGGTCTGCAGAGATCTCGACAAGCTCCTCCCAAAGCGAGACACGCTCCTCCCTCGACTCCTGCCATAGACAAAGGAGAAGAAAACATCTCTCTGCTCTCAAGAGAAGTGGCTCGGCAATGAACCGCCTGCTCCGAAAAACTCAAAACGGAGATGTGGAGGAAGCTGGGGTCCCAACCAATCCAGATCCTCGTACCAGGTCCGCCATCATAATCGAAAAACCAGTCCCACCGATCTCTAATGCCAGAGGCAATCTGAGTGGCATTAGAGAAAGAGACACGAGTCTCGAGGAGACCCACAAGATGAAGATCATACCGAGTGATAAAATCCCGAACAGCCCTCCCATGGTCCCTCTTGTTGAGACCCCTCACATTCCAAACGCCTGTCGGAATCATGAAGAAACACCGGAACGGGCTGCATGTTCAGGGCCCAAAGAAGAAGAAGAGTCCTCGTTCAGACTCTGAAGGACATGAAAAGGGTTACGGAGTTCCTCCACGAGTTGGAGGAAGAATTTTTGTAAGCCCCACCACCAGCTTCACACGGAGGAGACGGGGCGTTCAGACCCTCACCATTACTCACAACACTGTCCCGAGGAGCCGGTGCAGCAACGTCACTACCTCCTCCACCCCGAAGAGACGGGGCCGCCTCCACCTCCTTCACTGAGGAAACCATAACCGCCTTCCCCTTCTTCCGCTGCTTCGTCTTTTTCCATGCATCTTTGGCCAGGAGAGCCGTTTGCATAATGGGGCAGCAGCCAACGGGGCAGCAGACGGGGCAGCCACGCCAATCTTCCTCGGCGGGTTAGGGGCATGCGCCAAAATGGGCTGAACGATCCGTGGGCACTTAGCCTTGGTATGGCTCCAAGACTTACACTCCTCACACATAGTCGGCCTCCACTCGTACTCAACAAGAACAGTAACAGCCCCCGCCGATCCTCCTCCTTCCTTAGGAAGACGGATGGTGAAGCGATCAATGAAGTCGTCCTTCAGGTTCTTCAGAACACAGACTCGAGCAAAGTCAATCCGGGAAGTGCGATTCGTAGCCGAATCAGCAAAAAGCGGCTGGCCCACAGCACTTGCAATAATTCCCAAACCCTCGGGAGTCCAGAATTCTCCCGGAATGTTCCACAACTTGATCCACAACGGACCTCATCATGTTCCTTCTTTGTGAAGGACATCCCAGGCTTCCACGCCTCAAGAAAGAGAGGCTGCCCATGTAGAAGCCACGGACCACCCTCCAACACAGCATTCATGGACTCCTCCGATTCAAAACGGAACTTAAAGAATCCGTTGATCGAGGCCCGAACCTCCACCACTCCCGTCCAAGTAGCACGGAAGTATTTCTCAACAAAGGGGAAATACGGCCGTTTCCCGAGAAAGTACCCACAAGGGTATGGCCCCAACCCGCCATTCCCTTGCATGCCACCTCCCACATCGGGCAAACCTCAGCCATGCCGTCAACAACCACCGGCGGGGTGTACACCAGGGGAATACGCTGCTGTTCCGTAGCTCGCGTGTGCTCCCCATGTAGAGCCGCCGAGAAGGACCTCTTCTCACTGTACGAGCAAGCCGCAGTGGAGGCAGCCTTCTCGGGATTCTCCATTAAACCATAGGTGCGACGATCGGGGCAGCCCCACGATCCACTCCGGCCTTGGAAGGCGGCGGGGTGCCCGGTCTACACTTGCCCATGGGATTCAAGCGCGGTTCATCACGGAGTGGTTGAGAGACAATGACCCCACGACGAGGAAGGATACGAACAGCCCTAACAACCGGGGGCGACCCATGCGAGGACACCTTGGTCACGGCTCCCTCCCGATGATGAGCATTCGTCGAGGCCGGCAAGGGGTCATCCGAAAGCCGTGAACCAAAAGCAACGCCGGAGTCCACACGAACGGTCGGGGTACAACTGAAGTAGTCTCCGGAATCTCCAAACCATCCAGTTGAGAGGGCGCCAGGCACATGTGCACGTCGGAAATTCCCGAGGATGAAGCGGGAACGGCCGCGAAGGAAGAGAGAGAGGTGGACCCTTCCGATCCCAAAGCAACATCCGAAGAGGGCCCACCTTAGCTTTAGACGCAAGCATTGATTCAATCCCGAGAACACGACGGAAAGATCGTGAAACGCCTCGCCTTTGAAGTCCGCGCGAAGTCAGGGAAATGTGCCGAGAGGGCGGTGGTGACATCGGAGCCTCCCGATGCCATCGCTGAGGAGGAAGGTCCCGCCATGGTGGAGCCACAAAGCGATGAAGAGGAGGAAGAGGATGCCATGACAGCGAACGCAAAGGCGGAAGATGAAAAGTCACGGAAGCGGGAGGTGAAGAGTCTCGGTTCGAAGTCTCGCCGGAGCAGCTCCGATCGCCGTCTGGACCCGGCAGTGGAGATGCGAGGCAAGTCCGCCGCTCACGGCGGCGGCGGAGGGCGGTGGGAGGCAGCCCAAGAGAAGCGGGATGGTGGAGCGCGGAGAAGGTGGAACGCGGGCCTGGAAAACCCTAAAACGGCGATCCTCCAAACGCCGTTTGAGCCCGGCGATGAAGGACCGCGAGAGTGACCCCGCCGAACCAGGTGGTGGTGACGGAAGGGGTGAGAGAGCGCGCCGGCGGGAGGAGGAGAACGGAGAAGGACGAAGCGCAGGACGGGAAAACCCTTAAACGGCGGGCCTCCAAGCACCGTTTGAGCTCGGCGATGAAGGACCGCGAGAGTGACCGCGCCGGACCAGGTGGTGGTGGCGGGAAGGATGAGAAAGCACGCCGGCGGGAGGTGGAGCCGTGACCGTTGGGATTCCAAGGAAAGCGAAACTTTCCAGATTTAGAATGCCTTTTGACCAAGTCGACTGCCCTTTTGAACAAGTAGAATGCCTCGTCGAACAACTCAAATGCCTCGTTGACCAAGTCGGATGCCTTGTTTAGCAAGTCGAATGCCTTTGTAACCAAGTCGACTGCCCTTTTGAACAAGTAGAAGGCCTCGTCGAACAACTCAAATGCCTTGTTGACCAAGTCGAATGCCTTGTTTAGCAAGTCGAATGCCTTGTTCACCACGTTGAATGCCTTGTGGACCAAATCTTGCCTTGTATACCAAGTAGAATGCGTTGTTGAACAAGTCGAATGCCTTGTTGACCAAGTCGAATGCATTGTTGAACAAGTCGAATGCCTTGTTGAACAACTTCAATGCCTTGTTAACTATGTCGAATGCGGTGTTGACAAAGTCGAATGCCTTGTTGAACAGGTCGAATGCCCTGTTAAACAGTCATGCCTTGTTGACCAAGTAGAATGCCTTCTTCAACAAGTCGAATGCCTTGTTGTCCAAGTTATGCCTTGTTAATCAAGTAGAAGGCCTTGTTGAACTAGTCGAATGCTTTGTTGAACAACTTCAACGCCTGGTGAACCAAGTAGGATGCCTTGTTGAACAAATCGAATACCTTCTTCACCAAGTCGAACAAGTAGAATACCTTATTGGACAAGTCGAATCCCTTGTTGAACAAGTCGAATGCCTTGTTGACAACTTCAATGCCTTGTTAACTATGTCGAATACCTTGTTGACAAAGTCGGATGCCTTGTTCACCATATGATGCCTTGTTGAACCAGTAGAAGGCGTTGTTGAACAAGTCGAATGCCTTATTGACCAAGTCATGCTTTGTTGACGAAGTAGAATGCCTTGTTGACCAAGTCGAATGCCTTGTTGACCAAGTCGAATGCCTTGTTGACCAAGTCGAATGCATTGTTGATCAAGTCCAATGCCTTGTTGACCAAGTCGAATGCCCTTTTGAACAAGTAGAAGGCCTCGTCGAACTACTCAATTGCCTCGTTGATCAAGTCGGATACCTTGTTTAGCAAGTCGAATGCCATGTTGACCAAGTTGAATGCCTTGTTGACCAAGTCTTGCCTTGTATACCAAGTAGAATGCGTTGTTGAACAAGTCGAATGCCTTGTTGACCAAGTCGAACAAGTAGAAAGCCTTGTTGAACAAGTCGAATGCCTTGTTTATCAAGTCGAATGCCTTGTTGAACAACTTCAATGCCTTGTTAACTATGTCGAATGCCGTGTTGACAAAGTCGAATGCCTTGTTAAACAGTCATGCCTTGTTGACCAAGTAGAATACCTTCTTCAACATGTCAAATGCCTAGTTGTCCAAGTCATACCTTGTTAATCAAGTAGAATGCCTTGTTGAACAAGTCGAATGCTTGTTAAACAGTCATGCCTTGTTGACCAAGTAAAATACCTTCTTCAACAAGTCGAATGCCTTGTTGTCCAAGTCATGCCTTGTTAATCAAGTAGAATGCCATATTGAACAAGTCGAAGGCCTTGTTCACCAAGTCGAACAAGTAGAATGCCTTATTGAACAAGTCGAATCCCTTGTTGAACATGTAGAATGCCTTATTGACCAAGTCATGCTTTGTTGACCAAGTAGAATGCGTTGTTGAACAAGTCGAATGCCTTGTTGACCCAGTCGAACAAGTAGAAAGCCTTTTTGAACAAGTCGAATGCCTTGTTGAACAAGTCGAATGCCTTATTGACTAAGTCATGCTCTGTTGACCAAGTAGAATGCCTTGTTGACCAAGTCGATCAAGTAGAAAGCCTTCTTGAACAAGTCGAATACCTTGTTCAACAACTTTAATGCCTTGTTAACTATGTCGAATGCAGTGTTGACAACGTCGAATGCCTTGTTGAATAAGTCGAATGCCTTGTTAAACAGTCATGCCATGTTGACCAAGTAGAATACCTTCTTCAACAAGTCGAATGCCTTGTTGTCCAAGTCATGCCTTGTTAATCAAGTAGAATGCCTTGTTGAACAAGTCGAATGCCTTGTTGACCAAGTCGAATGCATTGTTGATCAAGTCAAATGCCTTGTTGACCAAGTCGAATGCCCTTTTGAACAAGTAGAAGGCCTCGTCGAACAACTCAAATGCCTCGTTGACCAAGTCGGATGCCTTGTTTAGCAAGTCGAATGCCTTGTTCACCAAGTTGAATGCCTGTGGACCAAGTCTGGCCTTGTATACCAAGTAGAATGCGTTGTTGAACAAGTCGAATGCCTTGTTTAACAAGTTGAATGCCTTATTGAACAACTTCAATGACTGGTCAACTATGTCGAATGCCTTGTTGAACAACTCGAATGCCTTGTTGAACAAGTCGAATGCCTTGTTGTCCAAGTCATGCTTTGTCGAACCAGTAGAATACCTTGTTGAACCAGTAGAATGCCTTGTTGAACAAGTCGAATGCCTTGTTGACCAAGTCGAAAAGGTAGAAAGCCTTGTTGAACAAGTCGAATGCCTTGTTTAACAAGTCGAATGCCTTGTTGAACAACTTCAATGCCTTGTTAACTATGTCGAAAGCCGTGTTGACAAAGTCGAATGCCTTGTTGAACAGGTCGAATGCCCTGTTCAACAGTCATGCCTTGTTGACCAAGTAGAATGCCTTCTTAAACAAGTCGAATGCCTTGTTGTCCAGGTCATGCCTTGTTAATCAAGTAGAATACCTTGTTGAACTAGTCGAATGCCTTGTTGAACAACTTCAACGCCTGGTGAACCAAGTAGGATGCCTTGTTGAACAAATCGTATACCTTCTTCACCAAATCGAACAACTAGAATGCCTTATTGAACAAGTCGAATCCCTTGTTGAACAAGTCGAATGCCTTGTTGAACAACTTCAATGCCTTCTTAACTATGTCGAATACCTTGTTGACAAAGTCGGATGCCTTGTTGACCATATGATGCCTTGTTGAACATGTCGAATGCCATATTGACCATGTCATGCTTTGTTGACGAAGTAGAATGCCTTGTTGACTAAGTCGAATTCCTTTTGACCAAGTCGAATGCATTGTTGATCAAGTCAAATGCGTTGCTGACCAAGTCGACTGCCCTTTTGAACAAGTAGAAGGCCTCGTCGAACAAATCAAATGCCTCGTTGACCAAGTCGGATGCCTTGTTTAGCAAGTCGAATGCCTTGTTCACCAAGTTGAATGCCTTGTGGACTAAGTCTTGCCTTGTATACCAAGTAGAATGAGTTGTTGAACAAGTCGAATGCCTTGTTTAACAAGTTGAATGCCTTATTGAACAACTTCAATGACTGGTCAACTATGTCGAATGCCTTGTTGAACAACTCGAATGCCTTGTTGAACAAGTTGAATGCCTTGTTGTCCAAGTCATGCTTTGTTGAACTAGTAGAATACCTTGTTGAACCAGTAGAATGCCTTGTTGAACAAGTCGAATGCCTTGTTGACCACGTCGAAAAGGTAGAAAGCCTTGTTGAACAAGTCGAATGCCTTGTTTAACAAGTTGAATGCTTTGTTGAACAACTTCAATGCCTTGTTAACTATGTCGAATGCCGTGTTGACAAAGTCGAATGCCTTATTGACCAAGTCGAACAAGTAGAAAGCCTTGTTGACCAAGTAGAATGCCTTTTTAAACAAGTCGAATGCCTTGTTGAACAACTTCAATGCCTTGTTAACTATGTCGAATGCCGTGTTGACAAAGTCGAATGCCTTGTTGAACAAGTCGAATGCCTTGTGAAACAGTCATGCCATGTTGACCAAGTAGAATACCTTCTTCAACAAGTCGAATGCCTTGTTGTCCAAGTCATGCCTTGTTAATCAAGTAGAATGCCATATTGAACAAGTCGAAGGCCTTGTTCACAAAGTCGAACAAGTAGAATGCCTTATTGAACAAGTCGAATCCCTTGTTGAACATGTAGAATGCCTTATTGACCAAGTCATGCTTTGTTGACCAAGTAGAATGCCTTGTTGACCAAGTAGAATGCGTTGTTGAACAAGTCGAATGCCTTGTTGACCCAGTCGAACAAGTAGAAAGCCTTTTTGAACAAGTCGAATGCATTGTTGAACAAGTCGAATGCCTTATTGACTAAGTCATGCTCTGTTGACCAAGTAGAATGCCTTGTTGACCAAGTCGATCAAGTAGAAAGCCTTCTTGAACAAGTCGAATACCTTGTTCAACAACTTTAATGCCTTGTTAACTATGTCGAATGCAGTGTTGACAACGTCGAATGCCTTGTTGAATAAGTCGAATGCCTTGTTAAACAGTCATGCCATGTTGACCAAGTAGAATACCTTCTTCAACAAGTCGAATGCCTTGTTGTCCAAGTCATGCCTTGTTAATCAAGTAGAATGCCTTGTTGAACAAGTCGAATGCCTTGTTGACCAAGTCGAATGCCCTTTTGAACAAGTAGAAGGCCTCGTCGAACAACTCAAATGCCTCGTTGACCAAGTCGGATGCCTTGTTTAGCAAGTCGAAAGCCTTGTTCACCAAGTTGAATGCCTTGTGGACTAAGTCTTGCCTTGTATACGAAGTAGAATGCGTTGTTGAACAAGTCGAATGCCTTGTTTAACAAGTTGAATGCCTTATTGAACAACTTCAATGACTGGTCAACTATGTCGAATGCCTTGTTGAACAACTCGAATGCCTTGTTGAACAAGTTTAATGCCTTGTTGTCCAAGTCATGCTTTGTTGAACTAGTAGAATACCTTGTTGAACCAGTAGAATGCCTTGTTGAACAAGTCGAATGCCTTGTTGACCAAGTCGAAAAGGTAGAAAGCCTTGTTGAACAAGTCGAATGCCTTGTTTAACAAGTTGAATGCTTTGTTGAACAACTTCAATGTCTTGTTTACTATGTCGAATGCCGTGTTGACAAAGTCGAATGCCTTGTTGACCAAGTCGAACAAGTAGAAAGCCTTGTTGACCAAGTAGAATGCCTTTTTAAACAAGTCGAATGCCTTGTTGAACAACTTCAATGCCTTGTTAACTATGTCGAATGCCGTGTTGACAAAGTCGAATGCCTTGTTGAACAAGTCGAATGCCTTGTGAAACAGTCATGCCATGTTGACCAAGTAGAATACCTTCTTCAACAAGTCGAATGCCTTGTTGTCCAAGTCATGCCTTGTTAATCAAGTAGAATGCCATATTGAACAAGTCGAAGGCCTTGTTCACCAAGTCGAACAAGTAGAATGCCTTATTGAACAAGTCGAATCTCTTGTTGAACATGTAGAATGCCTTATTGACCAAGTCATGCTTTGTTGACCAAGTAGAATGCCTTGTTGACCAAGTAGAATGCGTTGTTGAACAAGTCGAATGCCTTGTTGACCCAGTCGAACAAGTAGAAAGCCTTTTTGAACAAGTCGAATGCATTGTTGAACAAGTCGAATGCCTTATTGACTAAGTCATGCTCTGTTGACCAAGTAGAATGCCTTGTTGACCAAGTCGATCAAGTAGAAAGCCTTCTTGAACAAGTCGAATACCTTGTTCAACAACTTTAATGCCTTGTTAACTATGTCGAATGCAGTGTTGACAACGTCGAATGCCTTGTTGAATAAGTCGAATGCCTTGTTAAACAGTCATGCCATGTTGACCAAGTAGAATACCTTCTTCAACAAGTCGAATGCCTTGTTGTCCAAGTCATGCCTTGTTAATCAAGTAGAATGCCTTGTTGAACAAGTCGAATGCCTTGTTGACCAAGTCGAATGCATTGTTGATCAAGTCAAATGCCTTGTTGACCAAGTCGAATGCCCTTTTGAACAAGTAGAAGGCCTCGTCGAACAACTCAAATGCCATATTGACCATGGCATTCTACTTGTTCGACTTGGTAAACAAGGCATTTGACGAGGCCTTCTACTTGTTCGACGAGGCCTTCTACTTGTTCAAAAGGGCATTCGACTTGGTCAACAAGGCATTTGACTTGATCAACAATGCATTCGACTTGGTCAAAAGGGCATTCGACTTGTTCAACAATGCATTCGACTTGATTAACAAGGCATGACTTGGACAACAAGGCATTCGACTTGTTGAAGAAGGTATTCTACTTGGTCAACATGGCATGACTGTTTAACAAGGCATTCGACTTATTCAACAAGGCATTCGACGTTGTCAACACTGCATTCGACATAGTTAACAAGGCATTAAAGTTGTTGAACAAGGTATTCGACTTGTTCAAGAAGGCTTTCTACTTGATCGACTTGGTCAACAAGGCATTCTACTTGGTCAACAGAGCATGACTTAGTCAATAAGGCATTCGACTTGTTCAACAATGCATTCGACTTGTTCAAAAAGGCTTTCTACTTGTTCGACTGGGTCAACAAGGCATTCGACTTGTTCAACAACGCATTCTACTTGGTCAACAAGGCATTCTACTTGGTCAACAAAGCATGACTTGGTCAATAAGGCATTCTACATGTTCAACAAGGGATTCGACTTGTTCAATAAGGCATTCTACTTGTTCGACTTGGTGAACAAGGCCTTCGACTTGTTCAATATGGCATTCTACTTGATTAACAAGGCATGACTTGGACAACAAGGCATTCGACTTGTTGAAGAAGGTATTCTACTTGGTCAACATGGCATGACTGTTTCACAATGCATTCGACTTGTTCAACAAGGCATTCGACTTTGTCAACACGGCATTCGACATAGTTAACAAGGCATTGAAGTTGTTCAACAAGGCATTCGACTTGTTTAAAAAGGCATTCTACTTGGTCAACAAGGCTTTCTACTTGTTCGACTTGGTCAACAAGGCATTCGACTTTGTCAACACGGCATTCGACATAGTTAACAAGGCATTGAAGTTGTTCAAAAAAGCATTCAACTTGTTAAACAAGGCATTCGACTTGTTCAACAAGGCTTTCTACCTTTTCGACTTGGTCAACAAGGCATTTGACTTGTTCAACAAGGCATTCTACTGGTTCAACAAGGTATTCTACTAGTTCAACAAAGCATGACTTGGACAACAAGGCATTCAACTTGTTCAACAAGGCATTCGAGTTGTTCAACAAAGCATTCGACATAGTTGACCAGTCATTGAAGTTGTTCAATAAGGCATTCAACTTGTTAAACAAGGCATTCGACTTGTTCAACAACGCATTCTACTTGGTATACAAGGCAAGACTTAGTCCACAAGGCATTCAACTTGGTGAACAAGGCATTCGACTTGCTAAACAAGGCATCCGACTTGGTCAACGAGGCATTTGAGTTGTTCGACGAGGCCTTCTACTTGTTCAAAAGGGCATTCGACTTGGTCAACAAGGCATTTGACTTGATCAACAATGCATTCGACTTGGTCAAAAGGGCATTCGACTTGTTCAACAATGCATTCGACTTGATTAACAAGGCATGACTTGGACAACAAGGCATTCGACTTGTTGAAGAAGGTATTCTACTTGGTCAACATGGCATGACTGTTTAACAAGGCATTCGACTTATTCAACAAGGCATTCGACGTTGTCAACACTGCATTCGACATAGTTAACAAGGCATTAAAGTTGTTGAACAAGGTATTCGACTTGTTCAAGAAGGCTTTCTACTTGATCGACTTGGTCAACAAGGCATTCTACTTGGTCAACAGAGCATGACTTAGTCAATAAGGCATTCGACTTGTTCAACAATGCATTCGACTTGTTCAAAAAGGCTTTCTACTTGTTCGACTGGGTCAACAAGGCATTCGACTTGTTCAACAACGCATTCTACTTGGTCAACAAGGCATTCTACTTGGTCAACAAAGCATGACTTGGTCAATAAGGCCTTCTACATGTTCAACAAGGGATTCGACTTGTTCAATAAGGCATTCTACTTGTTCGACTTGGTGAACAAGGCCTTCGACTTGTTCAATATGGCATTCTACTTGATTAACAACGCATGACTTGGACAACAAGGCATTCGACTTGTTGAAGAAGGTATTCTACTTGGTCAACATGGCATGACTGTTTCACAAGGCATTCGACTTGTTCAACAAGGCATTCGACTTTGTCAACACGGCATTCGACATAGTTAACAAGGCATTGAAGTTGTTCAACAAGGCATTCGACTTGTTTAAAAAGGCATTCTACTTGGTCAACAAGGCTTTCTACTTGTTCGACTTGGTCAACAAGGCATTCGACTTTGTCAACATGGCATTCGACATAGTTAACAAGGCATTGAAGTTGTTCAACAAAGCATTCAACTTGTTAAAGAAGGCATTCGACTTGTTCAACAAGGCTTTCTACCTTTTCGACTTGGTCAACAAGGCATTCGACTTGTTCAACAAGGCATTCGACTTGTTCAACAAGGCATTCTACTGGTTCAACAAGGTATTCTACTAGTTCAACAAAGCATGACTTGGACAACAAGGCATTCAACTTGTTCAACAAGGCATTCGAGTTGTTCAACAAAGCATTCGACATAGTTGACCAGTCATTGAAGTTGTTCAATAAGGCATTCAACTTGTTAAACAAGGCATTCGACTTGTTCAACAAGGCATTCTACTTGGTATACAAGGCAAGACTTAGTCCACAAGGCATTCAACTTGGTGAACAAGGCATTCGACTTGCTAAACAAGGCATCCGACTTGGTCAACGAGGCATTTGAGTTGTTCGACGAGGCCTTCTACTTGTTCAAAAGGGCATTCGACTTGGTCAACAAGGCATTTGACTTGATCAACAATGCATTCGACTTGGTCAACAAGGCATTCGACTTGTTCAACAAGGCATTCTACTTGATTAACAAGGCATGACTTGGACAACAAGGCATTCGACTTGTTGAAGAAGGTATTCTACTTGGTCAACATGGCATGACTGTTTAACAAGGCATTCGACTTATTCAACAAGGCATTCGACGTTGTCAACACTGCATTCGACATAGTTAACAAGGCATTAAAGTTGTTGAACAAGGTATTCGACTTGTTCAAGAAGGCTTTCTACTTGATCGACTTGGTCAACAAGGCATTCTACTTGGTCAACAGAGCATGACTTAGTCAATAAGGCATTCGACTTGTTCAACAATGCATTCGACTTGTTCAAAAGGCTTTCTACTTGTTCGACTGGGTCAACAAGGCATTCGACTTGTTCAACAACGCATTCTACTTGGTCAACAAGGCATTCTACTTGGTCAACAAAGCATGACTTGGTCAATAAGGCATTCTACATGTTCAACAAGAGATTCGACTTGTTCAATAAGGCATTCTACTTGTTCGACTTGGTGAACAAGGCCTTCGACTTGTTCAATATGGCATTCTACTTGATTAACAAGGCATGACTTGGACAACAAGGCATTCGACTTGTTGAAGAAGGTATTCTACTTGGTCAACATGGCATGACTGTTTCACAAGGCATTCGACTTGTTCAACAAGGCATTCGACTTTGTCAACACGGCATTCGACATAGTTAACAAGGCATTGAAGTTGTTCAACAAGGCATTCGACTTGTTTAAAAAGGCATTCTACTTGTTAAACAAGGCATTCGACTTGTTCAACAACTCATTCTACTTGGTATACAAGGCAAGACTTAGTCCACAAGGCATTCAACTTGGTGAACAAGGCATTCGACTTGCTAAACAAGGCATCCGACTTGGTCAACGAGGCATTTGAGTTGTTCGACGAGGCCTTCTACTTGTTCAAAAGGGCATTCGACTTGGTCAACAAGGCATTGACTTGATCAACAATGCATTCGACTTGGTCAACAAGGCATTCGACTTGTTCAACAAAGCATTCTACTTGATTAACAAGGCATGACTTGGACAACAAGGCATTCGACTTGTTGAAGAAGGTATTCTACTTGGTCAACATGGCATGACTGTTTAACAAGGCATTCGACTTATTCAACAAGGCATTCGACGTTGTCAACACTGCATTCGACATAGTTAACAAGGCATTAAAGTTGTTGAACAAGGTATTCGACTTGTTCAAGAAGGCTTTCTACTTGATCGACTTGGTCAACAAGGCATTCTACTTGGTCAACAGAGCATGACTTAGTCAATAAGGCATTCGACTTGTTCAACAATGCATTCGACTTGTTCAAAAGGCTTTCTACTTGTTCGACTGGGTCAACAAGGCATTCGACTTGTTCAACAACGCATTCTACTTGGTCAACAAGGCATTCTACTTGGTCAACAAAGCATGACTTGGTCAATAAGGCATTCTACATGTTCAACAAGGGATTCGACTTGTTCAATAAGGCATTCTACTTGTTCGACTTGGGGACAAGGCCTTCGACTTGTTCAATATGGCATTCTACTTGATTAACAACGCATGACTTGGACAACAAGGCATTCGACTTGTTGAAGAAGGTATTCTACTGGTCAACATGGCATGACTGTTTCACAAGGCATTCGACTTGTTCAACAAGGCATTCGACTTTGTCAACACGGCATTCGACATAGTTAACAAGGCATTGAAGTTGTTCAACAAGGCATTCGACTTGTTCAACAATGCATTCGACTTGTACAACAAGGCTTTCTACCTTTTCGACTTGGTCAACAAGGCATTCGACTTGTTCAACAAGGCATTCTACTGGTTCAACAAGGTATTCTACTAGTTCAACAAAGCATGACTTGGACAACAAGGCATTCAACTTGTTCAACAAGGCATTCGAGTTGTTCAACAAGGCATTCGACATAGTTGACCAGTCATTGAAGTTGTTCAATAAGGCATTCAACTTGTTAAACAAGGTATTCGACTTGTTCAACAACTCATTCTACTTGGTATACAAGGCAAGACTTAGTCCACAAGGCATTCAACTTGGTGAACAAGGCATTCGACTTGCTAAACAAGGCATCCGACTTGGTCAACGAGGCATTTGATTTGTTCGACGAGGCCTTCTACTTGTTCAAAAGGGCAGTCGACTTGGTCAGCAACGCATTTGACTTGATCAACAATGCATTCGACTTGGTCAACAAGGCATTCGACTTGTTCAACAAGGCATTCTACTTGATTAACAAGGCATGACTTGGACAACAAGGCATTCGACTTGTTGAAGAAGGTATTCTACTTGGTCAACATGGCATGACTGTTTACAAGGCATTCGACTTATTCAACAAGGCATTCGACGTTGTCAACACTGCATTCGACATAGTTAACAAGGCATTAAAGTTGTTGAACAAGGTATTCGACTTGTTCAAGAAGGCTTTCTACTTGATCGACTTGGTCAACAAGGCATTCTACTTGGTCAACAGAGCATGACTTAGTCATAAGGCATTCGACTTGTTCAACAATGCATTCGACTTGTTCAAAAAGGCTTTCTACTTGTTCGACTGGGTCAACAAGGCATTCGACTTGTTCAACAACGCATTCTACTTGGTCAACAAGGCATTCTACTTGGTCAACAAAGCATGACTTGGTCAATAAGGCATTCTACATGTTCAACAAGGGATTCGACTTGTTCAATCAGGCATTCTACTTGTTCGACTTGGTGAACAAGGCCTTCGACTTGTTCAATATGGCATTCTACTTGATTAACAAGGCATGACTTGGACAACAATGCATTCGACTTGTTGAAGAAGGTATTCTACTTGGTCAACATGGCATGACTGTTTCACAAGGCATTCGACTTGTTCAACAAGGCATTCGACTTTGTCAACACGGCATTCGACATAGTTAACAAGGCATTGAAGTTGTTCAAAAAAGCATTCAACTTGTTAAACAAGGCATTCGACTTGTTCAACAAGGCTTTCTACCTTTTCGACTTGGTCAACAAGGCATTTGACTTGTTCAACAAGGCATTCTACTGGTTCAACAAGGTATTCTACTAGTTCAACAAAGCATGACTTGGACAACAAGGCATTCAACTTGTTCAACAAGGCATTCGAGTTGTTCAACAAAGCATTCGACATAGTTGACCAGTCATTGAAGTTGTTCAATAAGGCATTCAACTTGTTAAACAAGGCATTCGACTTGTTCAACAACTCATTCTACTTGGTATACAAGGCAAGACTTAGTCCACAAGGCATTCAACTTGGTGAACAAGGCATTCGACTTGCTAAACAAGGCATCCGACTTGGTCAACGAGGCATTTGATTTGTTCGACGAGGCCTTCTACTTGTTCAAAAGGGCAGTCGACTTGGTCAGCAACGCATTTGACTTGATCAACAATGCATTCGACTTGGTCAAAAAGGCATTCGACTTAGTCAACAAGGCATTCTACTTCGTCAACAAAGCATGACATGGTCAATATGGCATTCGACATGTTCAACAAGGCATCATATGGTCAACAAGGCATCCGACTTTGTCAACAAGGTATTCGACATAGTTAAGAAGGCATTGAAGTTGTTCAACAAGGCATTCGACTTGTTCAACAAGGGATTCGACTTGTTCAATAAGGCATTCTAGTTGTTCGATTTGGTGAAGAAGGTATACGATTTGTTCAACAAGGCATCCTACTTGGTTCACCAGGCGTTGAAGTTGTTCAACAAGGCATTCGACTAGTTCAACAAGGTATTCTACTTGATTAACAAGGCATGACCTGGACAACAAGGCATTCGACTTGTTTAAGAAGGCATTCTACTTGGTCAACAAGGCATGACTGTTGAACAGGGCATTCGACCTGTTCAACAAGGCATTCGACTTTGTCAACACGGCTTTCGACATAGTTAACAAGGCATTGAAGTTGTTCAACAAGGCATTCGACTTGTTAAACAAGGCATTCGACTTGTTCAACAAGGCTTTCTACCTTTTCGACTTGGTCAACAAGGCATTCGACTTGTTCAACAAGGCATTCTACTGGTTCAACAAGGTATTCTACTGGTTCGACAAAGCATGACTTGGACAACAAGGCATTCGACTTGTTCAACAAGGCATTCGAGTTGTTCAACAAGGCATTCGACATAGTTGACAAGGCATTGAAGTTGTTCAATAAGGCATTCAACTTGTTAAACAAGGCATTCGACTTGCTCAACAAGGCTTTCTACCTTTTCGACTTGGTCAACAAGGCATTCGACTTGTTCAACAACGCATTCTACTTGGTATACAAGGCCAGACTTGGTCCACAAGGCATTCAACTTGGTGAACAAGGCATTCGACTTGCTAAACAAGGCATCCGACTTGGTCAACGAGGCAATTGAGTTGTTCGACGAGGCCTTCTACTTGTTCAAAAGGGCAGTCGACTTGGTCAACAACGCATTTGACTTGATCAACAATGCATTCGACTTGGTCAACAAGGCATTCGACTTAGTGAACAAGCCATTCTACTTCGTCAACAAAGCATGACATGGTCAATATGGCATTCGACCTATTCAACAAGGCATCATATGGGGTCAACAAGGCATCCGACTTTGTCAACAAGGTATTCGACATAGTTAACAAGGCATTGAAGTTGTTCAACAAGGCATTCGACTTGTTCAACAAGGGATTCGACTTGTTCAATAAGGCATTCTACTTGTTCGATTTGGTGAACAAGGTATATGATTTGTTCAACAAGGCATCCTACTTAGTTCACCAGGCGTTGAAGTTATTCAACAAGGCATTCGACTAAATCAACAAGGTATTCTACTTGATTAAAAAGGCATTCTACTTGGTCAACAAGGCTTTCTACTTGTTCGACTTGGTCAACAAGGCATTCGACTTTGTCAACACGGCATTCGACATAGTTAACAAGGCATTGAAGTTGTTCAAAAAAGCATTCAACTTGTTAAACAAGGCATTCGACTTGTTCAACAAGGCTTTCTACCTTTTCGACTTGGTCAACAAGGCATTTGACTTGTTCAACAAGGCATTCTACTGGTTCAACAAGGTATTCTACTAGTTCAACAAAGCATGACTTGGACAACAAGGCATTCAACTTGTTCAACAAGGCATTCGAGTTGTTCAACAAAGCATTCGACATAGTTGACCAGTCATTGAAGTTGTTCAATAAGGCATTCAACTTGTTAAACAAGGCATTCGACTTGTTCACAACTCATTCTACTTGGTATACAAGGCAAGACTTAGTCCACAAGGCATTCAACTTGGTGAACAAGGCATTCGACTTGCTAAACAAGGCATCCGACTTGGTCAACGAGGCATTTGATTTGTTCGACGAGGCCTTCTACTTGTTCAAAAGGGCAGTCGACTTGGTCAGCAACGCATTTGACTTGATCAACAATGCATTCGACTTGGTCAAAAGGCATTCGACTTAGTCAACAAGGCATTCTACTTCGTCAACAAAGCATGACATGGTCAATATGGCATTCGACATGTTCAACAAGGCATCATATGGTCAACAAGGCATCCGACTTTGTCAACAAGGTATTCGACATAGTTAAGAAGGCATTGAAGTTGTTCAACAAGGCATTCGACTTGTTCAACAAGGGATTCGACTTGTTCAATAAGGCATTCTAGTTGTTCGATTTGGTGAAGAAGGTATACGATTTGTTCAACAAGGCATCCTACTTGGTTCACCAGGCGTTGAAGTTGTTCAACAAGGCATTCGACTAGTTCAACAAGGTATTCTACTTGATTAACAGGCATGACCTGGACAACAAGGCATTCGACTTGTTTAAGAAGGCATTCTACTTGGTCAACAAGGCATGACTGTTGAACAGGGCATTCGACCTGTTCAACAAGGCATTCGACTTTGTCAACACACGGCTTTCGACATAGTTAACAAGGCATTGAAGTTGTTCAACAAGTGTGACTTAAACAAGGCATTCGACTTGTTCAACAAGGCTTTCTACCTTTTCGACTTGGTCAACAAGGCATTCGACTTGTTCAACAAGGCATTCTACTTGGTTCAACAAGGTATTCTACTGGTTCGACAAAGCATGACTGGACAACAGGCATTCGACTTGTTCAACAAGCATTCGAGTTGTTCACAAGGCATTCGACACAGTTGACAAGGCATTGAAGTTGTTCATAAGGCATTCAACTTGTTTAACAAGGCATTCGACTTGCTCAACAAGGCTTTCTACCTTTCGACTTGGTCAACAAGGCATTCGACTTGTTCAACAACGCATTCTACTTGTATACAAGGCCAGACTTGGTCCACAAGGCATTCAACTTGGTGAACAAGGCATTCGACTTGCTAAACAACATCCGACTTGGTCAACGAGGCATTGAGTTGTTCGACGAGGCCTTCTCTTGTTCAAAAGGGCAGTCGACTTGGTCAACAACGCATTTGACTTGATCAAAATGCATTCGACTTGGTCAACAAGGCATTCGACTTAGTGAACAGCCATTCTACTTCTCGTCAACAAAGCATGACATGGTCAATATGGCATTCGACCTATTCAACAAGGCATCATATGGGTCAACAAGGCATCCGACTTGTCAACAGGTATTCGACATAGTTACCAAACAGGCATTGAAGTTGTTTCACAAGGCATTCGACTTGTTCAACAGGGATTCGACTTGTTCATAAGGCATTCTACTTGTTCGATTTGGTGAACAAGGTATATGATTTGTTCAACAAGGCATCCTACTTAGTTCACCAGGCGTTGAAGTTATTCAACAAGGCATTCGACTAATCAACAGGTATTCTACTTGATTAACAAGGCATGACCTGGACAACAAACATCGACTTGCTTAAGAAGGCATTCTACTTGGTCAACAAGGCATGACTGTTGAACTGGGCATTCGACCTGTTCAACAGGGCATTCGACTTTGTCCACACGGCTTTCGACATAGTTAACAAGGCATTCAAGTTGTTCAACAAGGCATTCGACATGTTCACAATGCATTCGACTTGTTCAACAAGGCTTTCTACTTGTTCGACTTGGTCAACAAGGCATTCGCCTTGTTCAACAACGCATTCTACTTGGTCAACAAGGCATTCTACTTGGTCAACAAAGCATGACTTGGTCAATCAGGCATTCGACTTGTTCAACAAGGGATTCGACTTGTTCAATTAGGCATTCTACTTGTTCGACTTGGTGAACAAGGCCTTCGACTTGTTCAACAAGGCATTCTACTTGATTAACAAGGCATGACTTGGACAACTAGGCATTTGACTTGTTGAAGAAGGTATGTTACTTGGTCAACAAGACATGACTGTTTAACAAGCATTCGACTTGTTCAACAAGGCATTCTACTTGATTAACAAGGTATGACTTGGTCAACTAGGCATTTGACATGTTGAAGAAGGTATTCTACTTGGTCAACAAGGCATGACTGTGTAACAAGGCATTCGACTTTGTCAACACGGCATTCGACATAGTTAACAAGGCATTGAAGTTGTTCAACAAGGGCATTCGACTTGATAAACAGGCATTCGACTTGTTCAACAAGGCTTTCTCTTGTTCGACTTGGTCAACAAGGCATTCGACTTGTTCAACAACGCCTTCTACTTGGTATACAAGGCAAGACTTGGTCAACAAGGCATTCAACTTGGTCAACATGGCATTCGACTTGCTAAACAGGTATCCGACTTGATCAACGAGGCAATTGATAGTAGTTCGACGAGGCCTTCTACTTGTTCAAAGGGCATTCGACTTGGTCAACAAGGCATTGGACTTGATCAACAATGCATTCGACTTGGTCAACAAGGCATTCGACTTGGTCAACAAGGCATTCGACTTGGTCAACAAGGCATTCTACTTCGTCAACAAAGCATGACTTGGTCATAAGGCATTCGACTTGTTCAACAAGGCCTTCTACTGGTTCACAAGGCATCATATGGTGAACAAGGCATCCGCTTTGTCAACAAGGTATTCGACATAGTTAACAAGGCATTGAAGTTGTCAACAAGGCTTCGACTTGTTCAACAAGGGATTCGACTTCCAATAAGGTATTCTACTTGTTCGACTTGGTGAAGAAGGTATTCGATTTGTTCAACAAGGCATCCTACTTGGTTCACAGGCGTTGAGTTGTTCAACAAAGCATTCGACTAGTTCAACAGGCCTTCTACTTGATTAACAAGGCATAACTTGGACAACAAGGCTTCGACTTGTTGAAGAAGGCATTCTACTTGGTCAACAGGCATGACTTTTAACAGGCATTCGCCTGTTCAACAAGGCATTCGACTTTGTCAACACCGCATTCGACAGTTAACAAGGCTTGAAGTTGTTCAACAAGGCATTCGACTTGTTCAACAATGCATTCGACTTGGTCAACAAGGCATTCGACTTGTTCAACAACGCATTCTACTTGGTATACAAGGCAGATTTGGTCCACAAGGCATTCAACTTGGTGAACAAGGCATTCGACTTGCTAAACAAGGCATTCGACTTGGTCAACAAGGCATTTGAGTTGTTCGACGAGGCCTTCTACTTGTTCAAAGGGCAGTCGACTTGGTTACCAAGGCATTCGACTTGCTAAACAAGGCATCCGACTTGGTCAACGAGGCATTTGAGTTGTTCGACGAGGCATTCTACTTGTTCAAAGGGCAGTCGACTTGGTCAAAGGCATTCTAAATCTGGAAAGTTTTCGCTTTCCTTGAATCCCAACGGTCACGGCTCCACCTCCCGCCGGCGTGCTTTCTCATCCTTCCCCCCACCACCTGGTCCGCCGGTCACTCTCGCGGTCCTTCATCGCCGAGCTCAAACGTGCTTGGAGGCCCGCCGTTTAAGGGTTTTCCCCGTCCTGCGCTTCGTCCTTCTCCGTTCTCTCCTCCTCCCGCCGGCGCGCTCTCTCACCCCTTCCGTCACCACCCCTGGTCCGGCGGGGTCACTCTCGCTCGCGTCCTTCATCGCCGGGCTCAAACGCGTTTGGAGATCGCCGTTTTAGGGTTTTCCAGGCCCGCGTTCCACCTTCTCCGCGCTCCACCATCCCGCTTCTCTTGGGCTGCCTCCCACCGCCCTCCCTCGCGCCGCCGCCGTGAGCGGCGGACTTGCCTCGCATCTCCACTGCCGGGTCCAGACGCGATCGGAGCTGCTCCGCGAGACTTCGAACCGAGACTCTTCACCTCCCGCTTCCGTGACTTTTCATCTTCCGCCTTTGCGTTCGCGGCATGGCATCCTCTTCCTCCTCTCATCGCTTTGTGGCTCCACCCATGGCGGGACCTTCCTCCTCACGCTGGCATCGGGAGGCTCCTGTCACCACCGCCCTCTCGGCACATTTCCCTGACTTCGCCGCGGACTTCAAAGGCGAGGCGTTTCACGATCTTTTCCGTCGTGTTCTCGGGATTGAATCAATGCTTGCGTCTAAAGCTAAGGTGGGGCCCTCTTCGATGTTGCTTTGGGGATCGGAAGGGTCCACCTCTCTCTCCTTTCTTCGCGGCGTTCCCGCTTCTCCTCGGATTTCCGACGTGCACATGTGCCTGGCGCCCTCTCAACTGGATGGTTTGGAGATTCCGGAGACTACTTCAGTTGTTACCCACCGACGTTCGTGTGGACTCCGGCGTTGCTTTTGGTTCACGGCTTTCGGATGACCCTTGCCGGCCTCGACGAATGCTCATCATCGGGAGGGAGCCGTGACCAAGG
>SWDC01000056.1:0-62127 GCA_004919715.1 Linderniella brevidens
AGTCGAATGCCTTGTTAGATAAGTAGAATGCCTTGTAAGCCTTGTTGACCAAGTGAAATGCCCTTTGAACAAGTAGAATGCCTTGTTGAACAACTCAAATGCCTTGTTGACAAAGTCGAATGCCTTGGTGAACAAGTCGAATGCCTTTTTGACCAAGAGTAATGCCTTGCTGAACAAGTCGAATGCCTTGTATATCTTGTTGACCAATTTGAATGGCCTTTTGGACAAGTAGAAGGCCTTGTTGACCAAGTAAAATGTCTTGTTGAACAAGTCGATCGCCATGTTGCACAACTTAAATGTCTTGTTGACAAAGTGGAATGCCTTGTTGACCAAGTGTAATGCTTTGCTGAACAAGTCGAATGCCTTGTATGCGTTGTTGACCAAGTCGAATGCCTTGTATATGTTGTTGACCAATTTTAATGGCTTTTTGAACAAGTAGAATGCCTTGTTGACCAAGTTGAATGTATTGTTGAACAAGTCGATAACCTTGTTGACCAAGTAGAATGCCTTGTTGACCAAGTAGAATGCCTTGTTGGACAAGTAGAATGTCTTGTTGACTCAGTCAAATGCTTTGTTGGGCAAGTCGAATGCCTTGTTAGATAAGTAGAATGCCTTGTATGCCTTGTTGACCAAGTCAAATGCCCTTTGAACAAGTAGAATGCCTTATTGAACAACTCAAATGCCTTGTTGACAAAGTCGAATGCCTTGGTGAAAAGATCGAATGCCTTTTTGACCAAGAGTATGCCTTGCTGAACAAGTCGAATGCCTTGTATGCTTTGTTGACCAAGTCGAATGCCTTGTATATCTTGTTGACCAATTTGAATGGCCTTTTGGACAAGTAGAAGGCCTTGTTGACCAAGTAGAATGTCTTGTTGAACAAGTCGATCGCCATGTTGACCAAGTAGAATGCCTTGTTGGCCAAGTAGAATGCGTTGTTAACCAAGTAGAATGCCTTGTTGAACAAGTCGAACGCCTTGTTGAACAAATCAAATGCCTTGTTGAACAAGTCGAATGCCTTGTTGACCAAGTATAATGCCTTGTTGTACAAGTCAAATGCCTTGTTGAACGAGTAGAATGCCTTGTCGACCAAGTCTAATGCCCTTTGAACAAGTACAATGCCTTGTATAACAACTTAAATGCCTTGTTGACAAAGTCGAACGCCTTGTTGAACAAGCCGAATGCCTTGTTGACCAGGAGCAATGCCTTGTTAATCAATTTGAATTCCTTATATGCTTTGTTAACCAAGTCGAATGCCTTAATATCTTTTTGACCAATTTGAATGGCCTTTTGAACAAGAACAATGCCTTGTTGACCAGGTTGAATGTCTTGTTGAATAAGTCGATCACCTTCTTGACTAAGTAGAATACCTTGTTGAACAAGTCCAATGCCTTGTTGACCAAGTAGAATGCCTTGTTGGACAAGTCGAATGCCTTGTTCACCCAGTAGAATGCCTTGTTCGACAAGTCAAATGCCTTACTAAACAAGTAGAATGCCATGTATGCCTTGTTGACCAAGTCAAATGCCCTTTGAACAAGTAGAATGCCTTCTTGAACCACTTAAATGCCTTGTTGACAAAGTCGAATGCCTTGTTGACCAAGAGTAATGCCTTGTTAACAATTCGAATGTCTTGTATGCTGTGTTGACCAAGTCGAATGCCTTGTATGTCTTGTTGACCAATTTGAATGGCCTTTTGAACAAGTAGTATGCCTTGTTGACCAAGTAGAATGCCTTGTTGAACAAGTCGATCGCGTTGTTGACCAAGTATAATGCCTTGTTGCACCACTCAAATGCCTTGTTGACCAAGTCGATCGCGTTGTTGACCAAGTATAATGCCTTGTTGCACAACTCAAATGCCTTGTTGGACAAATAGAATGCCTTATTGACCAAGTAGAATGTCTTGGTTGAAAAGTCGAATGCATTGTTGACCAATTAGAATGCCTTGTTGAACAGGTCGAATGCCTTATTAAACAAGTAGAATGGCTTGTATGCCTTGTTGGACAAGTCAAATACCCTCTAAACAAGTAGAATGCCTTGTTGAACCACTTAAATGCCTTGTTGACAAAGTCGAATGCCTTGATGACCAAGAGTAATGCCTTGTTAACAATTTGAATGTCTTGTATGCTTTGTTGACAAAGTCGAATGCCTTGTATGTCTTGTTGACCAATTTGAATGGCCTTTTGAACAAGTAGTATGCCTTGTTGAACAAGTACAATGCCTTGTGGAACAAGTCGAACGCCTTGTTGAACAAATCGAATGCCTTGTTGAACAAGTCGAATGCTTTGTTGACCAAGTATAATGCCTTGTTGTACAAGTCGAATGCCTTGTTGAAAAAGTAGAATGCCTTGTATGCCTTGTTGACCAAGTCAAATGCCCTTGGAACAAGTAGAATGCCTTGTATAACAACTTAAATACCTTTTTGACAAAGTCGAATGCCTTGTTGAACAAGCCGAATGCCTTGTTGACCATGAGTAATGCCTTGTTAAACAATTCGAATGCCTTGTATGCTTTGTTGACCAAGTCGAATGCCTTAATATCTTTTTGACCAATTTGAATGGCCTTTTGAACAAGAACAATGCCTTGTTGACCAGGTTGAATGTCTTGTTGAATAAGTCGATCACCTTCTTGACGAAGTAGAATGCCTTGTTTAACAAGTCCAATGCCTTGTTGACCAAGTAGAATGCCTTGTTGGACAAGTCGAATGCCTTGTTCACCAAGTAGAATGCCTTGTTCGACAAGTCAAATGCCTTACTAAACAAGTAGAATGCCCTGTATGCCTTGTTGACCAAGTCAAATGCCCTTTGAACAAGTAGAATGCCTTCTTGAACCACTTAAATGCCTTGTTGACAAAGTCGAATGCCTTGTTGACCAAGAGTAATGCCTTGTTAAATAATTCGAATGTCTTGTATGCTGTGTTGACCAAGTCGAATGCCTTGTATGTCTTGTTGACCAATTTGAATGGCCTTTTGAACAAGTAGTATGCCTTGTTGACCAAGTAGAATGCCTTGTTGAACAAGTCGATCGCGTTGTTGACCAAGTATAATGCCTTGTTGCACCACTCAAATGCCTTGTTGACCAAGTCGATCGCGTTTTTGACCAAGTATAATGCCTTGTTGCACAACTCAAATGCCTTGTTGGACAAATAAAATGCCTTATTGACCAAGTAGAATGTCTTGGTTGAAAAGTCGAATGCATTGTTGACCAATTAGAATGCCTTGTTGAACAGGTCGAATGCATTATTAAACAAGTAGAATGCCTTGTATGCCTTGTTGACCAAGTCAAATGCCCTTTGAACAAGTAGAATGCCTTGTTGAACCACCTAAATGCCTTGTTGACAAAGTCGAATGCCTTGTTGACCAAGAGTAATGCCTTGTTAAACAATTTGAATGTCTTGTATGCTGTGTTGACAAAGTCGAATGCCTTGTATGTCTTGTTGACCAATTTGAATGGCCTTTTGAACAAGTAGTATGCCTTGTTGACCAAGTAGAATGCCTTGTTGAACAAGTCGATCGCGTTGTTGACCAAGTATAATGCCTTGTTGCACCACTCAAATGCCTTGTTGACCAAGTCGATCGCGTTGTTGACCAAGTATAATGCCTTGTTGCACAACTCAAATGCCTTGTTGGACAAATAGAATGCCTTATTGACCAAGTAGAATGTCTTGGTTGAAAAGTCGAATGCACTGTTGACTAATTAGAATGCCTTGTTGAACAGGTCGAATGCCTTATTAAACAAGTAGAATGCCTTGTATGCCTTGTTGACCAAGTCAAATGCCCTTTGAACAAGTAGATTGCCTTGTTGAACCACTTAAATGCCTTGTTGACAAAGTCGAATGCCTTGATGACCAAGAGTAATGCCTTGTTACCAATTTGAATGTCTTGTATGCTTTGTTGACAAAGTCGAATGCCTTGTATGTCTTGCTGACCAATTTGAATGGCCTTTTGAACAAGTAGTATGCCTTGTTGAACAAGTACAATGCCTTGTTGAACAAGTCGAACGCCTTGTTGAACAAATCAAATGCCTTGTTGAACAAGTCGAATGCCTTGTTGACCAAGTATAATGCCTTGTTGTACAAGTCAAATGCCTTGTTGAACGAGTAGAATGCCTTATCGACCAAGTCTAATGCCTTTTCAACAAGTAGTATGTCTTGTTAAACAAGTACAATGCCTTGTTGAACAAGTCGAACGCCTTGTTGAACAAATCGAATGCCTTGTTGAACAAGTCGAATGCTTTGTTGACCAAGTATAATGCCTTGTTGTACAAGTCGAATGCCTTGTTGAAAAAGTAGAATGCCTTGTATGCCTTGTTGACCAAGTCAAATGCCCTTGGAACAAGTAGAATGCCTTGTATAACAACTTAAATGCCTTTTTGACAAAGTCGAATGCCTTGTTGAACAAGCCGAATGCCTTGTTGACCATGAGTAATGCCTTGTTAAACAATTCGAATGCCTTGTATGCTTTGTTGACCAAGTCGAATGCCCTTTGAACAAGTAGAATGCCTTTTGAACCAGTTAAATGCCTTGTTGACAAAGTCGAATGCCTTGTTGACCAAGAGTAATGGCTTGTTAAACAATTCGAATGCCTTGTATGTTCTGTTGACCAAGTCGAGTGCCTTGTATGTCTTGTTGACCAATTTGAATGGCATTTTGAACAAGTAGTATGCCTTGTTGAACAAGTAGAATGCCTTGTTGAACAAGTCGAACGCCTTGTTGAACAAATCAAATGCCTTGTTGAACAAGTCGAATGCCTTGTTGACCAAGTATAATGCCTTGTTGTACAAGTCAAATGCCTTGTTGAACGAGTAGAATGCCTTATCGACCAAGTCTAATGCCCTTTGAACAAGTAGAATGCCTTGTTGACAAAGTCGAACGCCTTGTTGAACAAGCCGAATGCCTTGTTGACCAAGAGTAATGCCTTGTTAAACAATTTGAATGCCTTGTATGCTTTGTTGACCAAGTCGAATGCCTTAATATCTTTTTGACCAATTTGAATGGCCTTTTGAACAAGAAAAATGCCTTGTTGACCAAGTTGAATGTCTTGTTGAATAAGTCGATCACCTTCTTCACTAAGTAGAATGCCTTGTTGAACAAGTCCAATGCCTTGTTGACCAAGTAGAATGCCTTGTTGGACAAGTCGAATGCCTTGTTCACCAAGTAGAATGCCTTGTTCGACAAGTCAAATGCCTTACTAAACAAGTAGAATGCCCTGTATGCCTTGTTGACCAAGTCAAATGCCCTTTGAACAAGTAGAATGCCTTCTTGAACCACTTAAATGCCTTGTTGACAAAGTCGAATGCCTTGATGACCAAGAGTAATGCCTTGTTAACAATTTGAATGTCTTGTATGCTTTGTTGACAAAGTCGAATGCGTATGTCTTGTTGACCAATTTGAATGGCCTTTTGAACAAGTAGTATGCCTTGTTAAACAAGTACAATGCCTTGTTGAACAAGTCGAACGCCTTGTTGAACAAATCGAATGCCTTGTTGAACAAGTCGAATGCCTTGTTGACCAAGTATAATGCCTTGTTGTACAAGTCAAATGCCTTGTTGAACGAGTAGAATGCCTTGTCGACCAAGTCTAATGCCCTTTGAACAAGTAGAATGCCTTGTATAACAACTTAAATGCCTTGTTGACAAAGTCGAACGCCTTGTTGAACAAGCCGAATGCCTTGTTGACCAAGAGTAATGCCTTGTTAAACAATTTGAATGCCTTGTATGCTTTGTTGACCAAGTCGAATGCCTTAATATCTTTTTGACCAATTTGAATGGCCTTTTGAACAAGAACAATGCCTTGTTGACCAAGTTGAATGTGTTGTTGAATAAGTCGATCACCTTCTTGACTAAGTAGAATGCCTTGTTGAACAAGTCCAATGCGTTGTTGATCAAGTACAATGCCTTGTTGGACAAGTCGAATGCCTTGTTCACCAAGTAGAATGCCTTGTTCGACAAGTCAAATGCCTTAGTAAACAAGTAGAATGCCTTGTATGCCTTGTTGACCAAGTCAAATGCCCTTGGAACAAGTAGAATGCCTTGTATTACAACTTAAATGCCTTTTTCACAAAGTCGAATGCCTAGTTGAACAAGCCGAATGCCTTGTTGACCATGAGTAATGCCTTGTTAAACAATTCGAATGCCTTGTATGCTTTGTTGACCAAGTCGAATGCCCTTTGAACAAGTAGAATGCCTTTTGAACCAGTTCAATGCCTTGTTGACAAAGTCGAATGCCTTGTTGACCAAGAGTAATGGCTTGTTAAACAATTCGAATGCCTTGTATGTTCTGTTGACCAAGTCGAGTGCCTTGTATGTCTTGTTGACCAATTTGAATGGCATTTTGAACAAGTAGTATGCCTTGTTGAACAAGTAGAATGCCTTGTTGAACAAGTCGAACGCCTTGTTGAACAAATCAAATGCCTTGTTGAACAAGTCGAATGCCTTGTTGACCAAGTATAATGCCTTGTTGTACAAGTCAAATGCCTTGTTGAACGAGTAGAATGCCTTATCGACCAAGTCTAATGCGCTTTGAACAAGTAGAATGCCTTGTATAACAACTTAAATGCCTTGTTGACAAAGTCGAACGCCTTGTTGAACAAGCTGAATGCCTTGTTGACCAAGAGTAATGCCTTGTTAAACAATTTGAATGCCTTGTATGCGTTGTTGACCAAGTCGAATGCCTTAATATCTTTTTGACCAATTTGAATGGCCTTTTGAACAAGAAAAATGCCTTGTTGACCAAGTTGAATGTCTTGTTGAATAAGTCGATCACCTTCTTCACTAAGTAGAATGCCTTGTTGAACAAGTCCAATGCCTTGTTGACCAAGTAGAATGCCTTGTTGGACAAATCGAATGCCTTGTTCACCAAGTAGAATGCCTTGTTCGACAAGTCAAATGCCTTACTAAACAAGTAGAATGCCCTGTATGCCTTGTTGACCAAGTCAAATGCCCTTTGAACAAGTAGAATGCCTTCTTGAACCACTTAAATGCCTTGTTGACAAAGTCGAATGCCTTCATGACCAAGAGTAATGCCTTGTTAACAATTTGAATGTCTTGTATGCTGTGTTGACCAAGTCGAATGCCTTGTATGTCTTGTTGACCAATTTGAATGGCCTTTTGAACAAGTAGTATGCCTTGTTGAACAAGTACAATGCCTTGTTGAACAAGTCGAACGCCTTGTTGAACAAATCGAATGCCTTGTTGAACAAGTCGAATGCTTTGTTGACCAAGTATAATGCCTTGTTGGACAAGTCGAATGCCTTGTTGAACAAGTAGAATGCCTTGTATGCCTTGTTGACCAAGTCAAATGCCCTTGGAACAAGTAGAATGCCTTGTATAACAACTTAAATGCCTTTTTGACAAAGTCGAATGCCTTGTTGAACAAGCTGAATGCCTTGTTGACCATGAGTAATGCATTGTTAAACAATTCGAATGCCTTGTATGCTTTGTTGACCAAGTCGAATGCCCTTTGAACAAGTAGAATGCCTTTTGAACCAGTTAAATGCCTTGTTGACAAAGTCGAATGCCTTGTTGACCAAGAGTAATGGCTTGTTAAACAATTCGAATGCCTTGTATGTTCTGTTGACCAAGTCGAGTGCCTTGTATGTCTTGTTGACCAAGAGTAATGCCTTGTTAAACAATTTGAATGCCTTGTATGCTTTGTTGACCAAGTCGAATGCCTTAATATCTTTTTGACCAATTTGAATGGCCTTTTGAACAAGAAAAATGCCTTGTTGACCAAGTTGAATGTCTTGTTGAATAAGTCGATCACCTTCTTCACTAAGTAGAATGCCTTGTTGAACAAGTCCAATGCGTTGTTGACCAAGTAGAATGCCTTGTTGGACAAGTCGAATGCCTTGTTCACCAAGTAGAATGCCTTGTTCGACAAGTCAAATGCCTTACTAAACAAGTAGAATGCCCTGTATGCCTTGTTGACCAAGTCAAATGCCCTTTGAACAAGTAGAATGCCTTCTTGAACCACTTAAATGCCTTGTTGACAAAGTCGAATGCCTTGATGACCAAGAGTAATGCCTTGTTAACAATTTGAATGTCTTGTATGCTGTGTTGACAAAGTCGAATGCCTTGTATGTCTTGTTGACCAATTTGAATGGCCTTTTGAACAAGTAGTATGCCTTGTTGAACAAGTACAATGCCTTGTTGAACAAGTCGAACGCCTTGTTGAACAAATCGAATGCCTTGTTGAACAAGTCGAATGCTTTGTTGACCAAGTATAATGCCTTGTTGTACAAGTCGAATGCCTTGTTGAACAAGTAGAATGCCTTGTATGCCTTGTTGACCAAGTCAAATGCCCTTGGAACAAGTAGAATGCCTTGTATAACAACTTAAATGCCTTTTTGACAAAGTCGAATACCTTGTTGAACAAGCCGATTGCCTTGTTGACCATGAGTAATGCCTTGTTAAACAATTCGAATGCCTTGTATGCTTTGTTGACCAAGTCGAATGCCCTTTGAACAAGTAGAATGCCTTTTGAACCAGTTAAATGCCTTGTTGACAAAGTCGAATGCCTTGTTGACCAAGAGTAATGGCTTGTTAAACAATTCGAATGCCTTGTATGTTCTGTTGACCAAGTCGAGTGCCTTGTATGTCTTGTTGACCAATTTGAATGGCATTTTGAACAAGTAGTATGCCTTGTTGAACAAGTAGAATGCCTTGTTGAACAAGTCGAACGCCTTGTTGAACAAATCAAATGCCTTGTTGAACAAGTCGAATGCCTTGTTGACCAAGTATAATGCCTTGTTGTACAAGTCAAATGCCTTGTTGAACGAGTAGAATGCCTTATCGACCAAGTCTAATGCCCTTTGAACAAGTAGAATGCCTTGTTGACAAAATGGAACGCCTTGTTGAACAAGCCGAATGCCTTGTTGACCAAGAGTAATGCCTTGTTAAACAATTTGAATGCCTTGTATGCTTTGTTGACCAAGTCGAATGCCTTAATATCTTTTTGACCAATTTGAATGGCCTTTTGAACAAGAAAAATGCCTTGTTGACCAAGTTGAATGTCTTGTTGAATAAGTCGATCCCCTTCTTCACTAAGTAGAATGCCTTGTTGAACAAGTCCAATGCCTTGTTGACCAAGTAGAATGCGTTGTCGGACAAGTCGAATGCCTTGTTCACCAAGTAGAATGCCTTGTTCGACAAGTCAAATGCCTTACTAAACAAGTAGAATGCCATGTATGCCTTGTTGACCAAGTCAAATGCCCTTTGAACAAGTAGAATGCCTTGTTGAACCACCTAAATGCCTTGTTGACAAAGTCGAATGCCTTGTTGACCAAGAGTAATGCCTTGTTAAACAATTTGAATGCCTTGTATGCTTTGTTGAGAAAGTCGAATGCCTTGTATGTCTTGTTGACCAATTTGAATGGCCTTTTGAACAACTAGTATGCCTTGTTAAACAAGTACAATGCCTTGTTGAACAAGTCGAACGCCTTGTTGAACAAATCGAATGCCTTGTTGAACAAGTCGAATGCCTTGTTGACCAAGTATAATGCCTTGTTGTACAAGTCAAATGCCTTGTTGAACGAGTAGAATGCCTTGTCGACCAAGTCTAATGCCCTTTGAACAAGTAGAATGCCTTGTATAACAACTTAAATGCCTTGTTGACAAAGTCGAACGCCTTGTTAAACAAGCCGAATGCCTTGTTGACCAAGAGTAATGCCTTGTTAAACAATTTGAATGCCTTGTATGCTTTGTTGACCAAGTCGAATGCCTTAATATCTTTTTGACCAATTTGAATGGCCTTTTGAACAAGAACAATGCCTTGTTGACCAAGTTGAATGTCTTGTTGAATAAGTCGATCACCTTCTTGACTAAGTAGAATGCCTTGTTGAACAAGTCCAATGCCTTGTTGACCAAGTAGAATGCCTTGTTGGACAAGTCGAATGGCTTGTTCACCAAGTAGAATGCCTTGTTCGAGAAGTCAAATGCCTTAGTAAACAAGTAGAATGCCCTGTATGCCTTGTTGACCAAGTCAAATGCCCTTGGAACAAGTAGAATGCCTTCTTGAACCACTTAAATGCCTTGTTGACAAAGTCGAATGCCTTGTTGACCAAGAGTAATGCCTTGTTAAACAATTCGAATGTCTTGTATGCTGTGTTGACCAAGTCGAATGCCTTGTATGTCTTGTTGAGCAATTTGAATGGCCTTTTGAACAAGTAGTATGCCTTGTTGACCATGTAGAATGCCTTGTTGAACAAGTCGATCGCGTTGCTGACCAAGTATAATGTCTTGTTGCACCACTCAAATGCCTTGTTGACCAAGTCGATCGCGTTGTTGACCAAGTATAATGCCTTGTTGCACAACTCAAATGCCTTGTTGGACAAATAGAATGACTTATTGACCAAGTAGAATGTCTTGGTTGAAAAGTCGAATGCATTGTTGAACAATTAGAATGCCTTGTTGAACAGGTCGAATGCCTTATTAAACAAGTAGAATGCCTTGTATGTCAGTTGACCAAGTCAAATGCCCTTTGAACAAGTAGAATGCCTTGTTGAACCACTTAAATGCCTTGTTGACAAAGTCGAATGCCTTGATGACCAAGAGTAATGCCTTGTTAACAATTTGAATGTCTTGTATGCTTTGTTGACAAAGTCGAATGCCTTGTATGTCTTGTTGACCAATTTGAATGGCCTTTTGAACAAGTAGTATGCCTTGTTGAACAAGTACAATGCCTTGTTGAACAAGTCGAACGCCTTGTTGAACAAATCGAATGCCTTGTTGAACAAGTCGAATGCTTTGTTGACCAAGTATAATGCCTTGTTGTACAAGTCGAATGCCTTGTTGAACAAGTCGAATGCCTTGTATGCCTTGTTGACCAAGTCAAATGCCCTTGGATAAAGTAGAATGCCTTGTATAACAACTTAAATGCCTTTTTCACAAAGTCGAATGCCTTGTTGAACAAGCCGAATGCCTTGTTGACCATGAGTAATGCCTTGTTAAACAATTCGAATGCCTTGTATGCTTTGTTGACCAAGTCCAATGCCCTTTGAACAAGTAGAATGCCTTTTGAACTAGTTAAATGCCTTGTTGACAAAGTCGAATACCTTGTTGACCAAGAGTAATGGCTTGTTAAACAATTCGAATGCCTTGTATGTTCTGTTGACCAAGTCGAGTGTCTTGTATGTCTTGTTGACCAATTTGAATGGCATTTTGAACAAGTAGTATGCCTTGTTGAACAAGTAGAATGCCTTGTTGAACAAGTCGAACGCCTTGTTGAACAAATCAAATGCCTTGTTGAACAAGTCGAATGCCTTGTTGACCAAGTATAATGCCTTGTTGTACAAGTCAAATGCCTTGTTGAACGAGTAGAATGCCTTATCGACCAAGTCTAATGCCCTTTGAACAAGTAGAATGCCTTGTATAACAACTTAAATGCCTTGTTGACAAAGTCGAACGCCTTGTTGAACAAGCCGAATGCCTTGTTGACCAAGAGTAATGCCTTGTTAAACAATTTGAATGCCTTGTATGCTTTGTTGACCAAGTCGAATGCCTTAATATCTTTTTGACCAATTTGAATGGCCTTTTGAACAAGAAAAATGCCTTGTTGACCAAGTTGAATGTCTTGTTGAATAAGTCGATCACCTTCTTCACTAAGTAGAATGCCTTGTTGAACAAGTCCAATGCCTTGTTGACCAAGTAGAATGCCTTGTTGGACAAGTCGAATGCCTTGTTCACCAAGTAGAATGCCTTGTTCGACAAGTCAAATGCCTTACTAAACAAGTAGAATGCCCTGTATGCCTTGTTGACCAAGTCAAATGCCCTTTGAACAAGTAGAATGCCTTCTTGAACCACTTAAATGCCTTGTTGACAAAGTCGAATGCCTTGATGACCAAGAGTAATGCCTTGTTAACAATTTGAATGTCTTGTATGCTGTGTTGACCAAGTCGAATGCCTTGTATGTCTTGTTGACCAATTTGAATGGCCTTTTGAACAAGTAGTATGCCTTGTTGAACAAGTACAATGCCTTGTTGAACAAGTCGAACGCCTTGTTGAACAAATCGAATGCCTTGTTGAACAAGTCGAATGCTTTGTTGACCAAGTATAATGCCTTGTTGTACAAGTCGAATGCCTTGTTGAACAAGTCGAATGCCTTGTATGCCTTGTTGACCAAGTCAAATGCCCTTGGATAAAGTAGAATGCCTTGTATAACAACTTAAATGCCTTTTTGACAAAGTCGAATGCCTTGTTGAACAAGCCGAATGCCTTGTTGACCATGAGTAATGCCTTGTTAAACAATTCGAATGCCTTGTATGCTTTGTTGACCAAGTCGAATGCCCTTTGAACAAGTACAATGCCTTTTGAACCAGTTAAATGCCTTGTTGACAAAGTCGAATGCCTTGTTGACCAAGAGTAATGGCTTGTTAAACAATTCGAATGCCTTGTATGTTCTGTTGACCAAGTCGAGTGCCTTGTATGTCTTGTTGACCAATTTGAATTGCATTTTGAACAAGTAGTATGCCTTGTTGAACAAGTAGAATGCCTTGTTGAACTAGTCGAACGCCTTGTTGAACAAATCAAATGCCTTGTTGAACATGTCGAATGCCTTGTTGACCAAGTATAATGCCTTGTTGTACAAGTCAAATGCCTTGTTGAACGAGTAGAATGCCTTGTCGAGCAAGTCTAATGCCCTTTGAACAAGTAGAATGCCTTGTATAACAACTTAAATGCCTTGTTGACAAAGTCCAACGCCTTGTTGAACAAGCCGAATGCCTTGTTGACCAAGAGTAATGCCTTGTTAAACAATTTGAATGCCTTGTATGCTTTGTTGACCAAGTCGAATGCCTTAATATCTTTTTGACCAATTTGAATGGCCTTTTGAACAAGAAAAATGCCTTGTTGACCAAGTTGAATGTCTTGTTGAATAAGTCGATCACCTTCTTCACTAAGTAGAATGCCTTGTTGAACAAGTCCAATGCGTTGTTGACCAAGTAGAATGCCTTGTTGGACAAGTCGAATGCCTTGTTCACCAAGTAGAATGCCTTGTTCGACAAGTCAAATCCTTACTAAACAAGTAGAAGGCCCTGTATGCCTTGTTGACCAAGTCAAATGCCCTTTGAACAAGTAGAATGCCTACTTGAACCACTTAATCCCTTGTAGACAAAGTCGAATGCCTTGATGACCAAGAGTAATGCCTTGTTAACAATTTGAATGTCTTGTATGCTGTGTTGACCAAGTCGAATGCCTTGTATGTCTTGTTGACCAATTTGAATGGCCTTTTGAACAAGTAGTATGCCTTGTTGAACAAGTACAATGCCTTGTTGAACAAGTCGAACGCCTTGTTGAACAAATCGAATGCCTTGTTGAACAAGTCGAATGCTTTGTTGACCAAGTTATAATGCCTTGTTGTACAAGTCGAATGCCTTGTTGAACAAGTCGAATGCCTTGTATGCCTTGTTGACCAAGTCAAATGCCCTTGGATAAAGTAGAATGCCTTGTATAACAACTTAAATGCCTTTTTGACAAAGTCGAATGCCTTGTTGAACAAGCCGAATGCCTTGTTGACCATGAGTAATGCCTTGTTAAACAATTCGAATGCCTTGTATGCTTTGTTGACCAAGTCGAATGCCCTTTGAACAAGTAAAATGCCTTTTGAACCAGTTAAATGCCTTGTTGACAAAGTCGAATGCCTTGTTGACCAAGAGTAATGGCTTGTTAAACAATTCGAATGCCTTGTATGTTATGTTGACCAAGTCGAGTGCCTTGTATGTCTTGTTGACCAATTTGAATGGCATTTTGAACAAGTAGTATGCCTTGTTGACCAAGTAGAATGCCTTGTTGAACAAGTCGAATGCCTTGTTGAACAAATCGAATGCCTTGTTGAACAAGTCGAATGCCTTGTTGACCAAGTAAAATGCCTTGTTGTACAAGTCGAATGCCTTGTATGCCTTCTTGACCAAGTTAAATGCCCTTTGAACATGTAGAATGCCTTGTATAACAACTTAAATGCTTTGTTGAGAAAGTCGAATGCTTTGTTGAACAAGCCGAATTCCTTGTTGACTAAGACAAATGCCTTGTATGCTGTGTTGACCAACTCGAATGCCTTGTATGTCTTGTTGACAAATTTGAATAGCCTTTTAACAAGTAGTATGCCTTGTTGACCAAGTAGAATGCCTTGCTGAACAAGTCGATCGCCTTGTTGACCAAGTATAATGCCTTGTCGAACAAGTTAAATGCCTTGTTGACCAAGTAGAATGATTTGTTGGACAAATAGAATGCCTTATTGACCAAGTAAAATGTCTTGTTGGAAAGTCGAATGCATTTTTGACCAATTAGAATGCCTTGTTGAACAAGTAGAATGCCTTGTATGCCTTGTTGACCATGTCGAGTATCCTTTGTACAAGTAGAATGCCTTGTTGAACAACTTAAATGCCTTGTTGACAAAGTCAAATGCCTTGTTGAACAAGCCGAATGCCTTGCTGACCAAGAGTAATGTCTTGTTGAACAAGTCGATTAGCTTGTATGCTTTGTTGACCAAGTTTAATGCCTTTTATGTCTTGTTGACCAATTTGAATGCCTTTTGAACAAGTAGAATGCCTTGTTGACCAAGTATAATGCCTTGTTGAACAACTCAATTGCCTTGTTGACCAAGTAGAATGCCTTGTTGAACTAGTAGAATGCCTTATTTATCAATAAGAGGGACCACGGAAGGGCGGTGAGGGAGCTAGTTGTCGATGTCGTTGTTGATATCGTAGTTGTACCCGATAACATGTTATCGGTTGATGGGCATGAGTTTTTCTCTTGCACGCTCTTTTGTATTCTTCTTTTCACATATATATATATAAAAGGACATTAATCCAAAAAAAAAACTAGTAAAATGCCTTGTTGGACAAGTCGAATGCCTTACTGACCAAGTAGAATGACTTGTTGAAGAAGTCGAATGCCATGTTGACCAAGTAAAATGCCTTGTTGGACAAGTCGAATGACTTGTTGAACAAGGAGAATGCCATGTATGCCTTGTTGACCAAATAAAATGCCCTTTGAACAAGTAGAATGCCTTGTTGAACAACTTAAATGCCTTGTTGAAAAAGTCGAATGCCTTGTTGAACAAGCCGAATGCATTGTTGACCAAGAGTAATGCCTTGCTGAACAAGTCGAATGCCTTGTATGCTTTGTTAACCAAGTCGAATGCCTTGTATATCGTGTTGACCTATTTGAATGTCCTTTGGAACAAGTAGAATGCCTTGTTGACCAAGTAGAATGCCTTGTTGAACAAGTCCAATACCTTGTTGACCAAGTAGAATGCCTTGTTGGACAAGTCGAATGCTTTGTTGACCAAGTAGAATGCCTGTGGCCGAGTAGAATGCCATCTTAAACAAGTCAAGCACCTGGTTGACCAGATATAATGTCTTGTTGACCAACTATAATGTCTTGTTGACCAAGTCGAATGCCTTGTTGAAAAGGTTGAATTTCTTGCTCACAAAGTCATGCCTTGTTGACCAAGTAGAAGCCTTGTTAAACAAGTCGAATGCCTTGTTGAGCAAGTGGAACGCCTTGTTGACCAAATCGAATGCATTGTTGAACAAGTCGAATGTCTTGTCAACCAAGTAAAATGCCTTGTTGTACAAGTCAAATGCCTTGTTAAACAAGTAGAATGCCTTGTATGCCTTGTTGAACTAGTAGAATGCCTTGTTGACGAATAAGAGGGACCACGGAAGGGCGGTGGGGGAGCTACTTGTCGGTGTCGTTGTTGATATCGTAGTTGTACCCGATAGCATGTTATCGGTTGATGCGGCATGAGTTTTTCTCCTGGACGCTCTTTTGTATTCTTCTTTTCATATATAATATATAAAAAGGGACATTAATCCAAAAAAAAAACTAGTAAAATGCCTTGTTGGACAAGTCGAATGCCTTACTGACCAAGTAGAATGTCTTGTTGAACAAGTCGAATGCATTGTTGACCAAGTAAAATGCCTTGTTAAACAAGTCGAATGCCTTGTTGAACAAGTAGAATGCCTTGTATGCCTTGTTGACCAAGTAAAATGCCCTTTGAACAAGTAGAATGCCTTGTTGAACAACTTAAATGCCTTGTTGACAACGTCGAATACCTTGTTGACCAAGAAGAATGCCTTGTTGACCAAGAGTAATGCCTTGCTGAACAAGTCGAATGCCTTGTATGCTTTGTTGACCAAGTCGAATGCCTTGTATATCGTGTTGACCTATTTCAATGGCCTTTGGAACAAGTAGAATGCCTTGTTGACCAAGTAGAATGCCTTGTTGACCAAGTAGAATGCCTTGTTGGATAAGTCGAATGCTTTTGAACAAGTAGAATGCCTTGTTGACCGAGTAGAATGCCATCTTACACAAGCCGAGCACCTGGTTGACTAGATATAATGTCTTGTTGACCAAGTCGAATGCCTTGTTGAATAGGTTGAATTTCTTGCTCACAAAGTCATGCCTTGTTGAACAAGTAGAAGCCTTGTTAAACAAGTTGAATGCCTTGTTTAACAAGTGGAACGCCTTGTTGACCAAATCGAATGCATTGTTGAAAAAGTCGAATGCCTTGTTGTACAAGTCAAATGCCTTGTTAAACAAGTAGAATGCCTTGTATGCCTTGTTGACCAAGTCAAATGGCCTTTGAACAGGTAGAATGCCTTGTTGAACAACTTAAATGCCTTGTTGACAAAGTTGAATGCCTTGGTGAAGAAGTCGAATGCCTTGTTGACCACGAGTAATGCCTTGCAGAACAAGTCAAATGCCTTGTATGCTTTGTTGACAAAGTCGAATGCCTTGTATATCTTGTTGACCAATTTGAATGGTCTTTTGAACAAGTAGAATGCCTTGTTGACCAAGTTGAATGTCTTGTTGAACAAGTCTATCACGTTGTTGACCAAGTAGAATGCCTTGTTCAACAAGTCCAATGCCTTGTTGACCAAGTAGAATGCCTTGTTGGACAAGTCGAGCACCTGCTTGACCAACTAGAATGTCTTGTTGACCAAGTCGAGTTGAATAGGTTGAATTTCTTGCTCACAAAGTCATGCCTTGATGAACAAGTAGAAGCATTGTTAAACAAGTCGAATGCCTTGTTGAACAAGTCGAACGCCTTGTTGAACAAATCGAATCCCTTGTTGAACAAGTCAAATGCCTTATTGACCAAGTAAAATGCCTTGTTGTACAAGTCGAATGCCTTGTATGCCTTGTTGACCAAGTTAAATGCCTTGGAACAAGTAGAATGCCTTGTTGAACAACTTAAATGCCTTGTTGACAAATTCAAATGCCTTGTTGATCGAGTAGAATGCCATGTTGAACAAGCCGAGCACCTGCTTGACCAACTAAAATGTCTTGTTGACCAAGTCGAATGCCTTGTTGAATATGTTGAATTTCTTGCTCACAAAGTCATGCCTTGAACAAGTAGAAGCCTTGTTAAACAAGTCGAATGCCTTGTTGAACAAGTCGAACTCCTTGTTGAAAAAATTGAATGTCTTGTTGAACAAGTCGAATGCATTGTCGACCAAGTAAAATGCTTTGTTGTACAAGTTGAGTGCCTTGTTAAACAAGTAGAATGCCTTGTATGCCTTGTTGACCAAGTTAAATGCCTTGGAACAAGTAGAATGCCTTGTTGAACAACTTAAATGCCTTGTTGACCAAGCCGGATGCCTTGTTGACCAAAATTAATGTCTTGTTAAACAATTCGACTGCCTTGGATACTTTGTTGACCAAGTCGAATGACTTGTATATCTTGTTGACCAATTTGAATGGTCTTTTGAACAAGTAGAATGCCATGTTGACCAAGTTGAATGTCTTGTTGAACAAGTCTATCGCCTTGTTGACCAAGTAGAATGCCTTGTTGAACAAGTCCAATGCCTTGTTGACCAAGTAGAATGCCTTGTTGGACAAGTCGAATGCCTTGTTGACCGAGTAGAATGCCATAATGAACAAGTCGAGCACCTGGTTGACAACCTAGAATGTCTTGTTGACCAAGTCGAATGCCTTGTTGAATAGGTTGAATTTCTTGCTCACAAAGTCCTGCATTGTTGAACAAGTAGAAGCCTTGTTGAACAAGTCGAACGCCTTGTTGAACAAGTCGAACGCCTTGTTGAACAAGTCGAACGCCTTGTTGAACAAGTCGAACGCCTTGTTGAACAAGTCGAACGCCTTGTTGAACAAGTCGAACGCCTTGTTGAACAAGTTAAATGCCTTGTTGTCTTGTTGACCTATTTGAATGGCCTTTTGAACAAGTAGTATGCATTGTTGACCAAGTTAAATGCCTTGTTGAACAAGTCGAATGCCTTGTTGAAATAGTAGAATGCCTTGTATGCCTTGTTGACCAAGTAAAATGCCCTTTGAACAAGTAGAATGCCTTGTTGAACAATTTAAATGCCTTGATGACAAAGTCGAATGCCTTGTTGAACAAGCTGAATGCCTTGTTGACCAAATAGAATGCCTTGTTGACCAAGTAGAATGCCTTGTTGCAAAGTAGAATGCCTTGTTGGACAAGTCGAATGCCTTGTGAACCAAGTAAAATGCCTTGTTGGACAAGTTGATGCCTTGTTGACCGAGTAGAATGCCATGTTGAACAAATCGAGCACCTGATTGACCAACTAACTGTCTTGTTGACCAATTCGAATGCCCTGTTGAATAGGTTAAATTTATTGCTCACAAAGTCATGCCTTGTTCAACAAGTCGAATGCCTTGTTGAACAAGTCGAACGCCTTGTTGAACAAGTCGAACGCATTGTTGAACAAATCGAATGCCTTGTTGAACAAGTCAAATGCGTTGTTGACCAAGTAAAATGCCTTGTTGTACAAGTTGAATGCCTTGTTAAACAAGTAGAATGCCTTATATGCCTTGTTGACCAAGTTAAATGCCTTGAAACAAGTAGAATGCCTTGTTGAACAACTTAAATGCCTTGTTGACATATTCAAATGCCTTTTTGATCGAGTAGAATGCCATGTTGAACAAGCCGAGCACCTGCTTGATCAACTAAAATGTCTTGTTGACCAAGTCGAATGCCTTGTTGAATATGTTGAATTTCTTGCTCACTAAGTCACGCCTTGAACAAGTAGAAGCCTTGTAAACAAGTCGAATGCCTTGTTGAACAAGTCGAACTCCTTGTTGAAAAATTTGAATGCCTTGTTGAACAAGTCGAATGCATTGTCGACCAAGTAAAATGCCTTGTTGTACAAGTCAAATGCCTTGTTAAACAAGTAGAATGCCTTGTATGCCTTGTTGACCAAGTCAAATGCCCTTTGAACTAGTAGAATGCCTTGTTGAACAACTTAAATGCCTTGTTGACAAAGTCAAATGCCTTGTTGACCAAGCCGGATGCCTTGTTGACCAAGAGTAATGCCTTGTTAAACAATTCGACTGCCTTGTATACTTTGTTGAACTAGTAGAAGCCTTGTTGAACAAGTCGAACGCCTTGTTGAACAAGTCGAACGCCTTGTTGAACAAGTCGAACGCCTTGTTGAACAAGTCGAACGCCTTGTTGAACAAGTCGAACGCCTTGTTGAACAAGTCGAACGCCTTGTTGAACAAGTCGAACGCCTTGTTGAACAAATCGAACGCCTTGTTGAACAAGTTAAATGCTTTGTTGACCAAGTAAAATGCCTTGTTGTACAAGTCGAATGCCTTGTTAAACAAATAGAATGCCTTGTATGCCTTGTTGACCAAGTTAAATGCCTTGGAACAAGTAGAATGCCTTGTTGAACAACTTAAATGCCTTGGTTACAAATTCAAATGCCTTGTTGATCGAGTAGAATGCCATGTTGAACAAGCCGAGCACCTGCTTGACCAACTAAAATGTCTTGTTGACCAAGTCGAATGCCTTGTTGAATATGTTGAATTTCTTGCTCAAAAAGTCATGCCTTGAACAAGTAGAAGCCTTGTTGAACAAGTCAAATGCCTTGTTGAACAAGTCGAACGCCTTGTTGAAAAAATTGAATGTCTTGTTGAACAAGTCGAATGCATTGTCTACCAAGTAAAATGCTTTGTTGTACAAGTTGACTGCCTTGTTAAACAAGTAGAATGCCTTGTATGCCTTGTTGACCAAGTTAAATGCCTTGGAACAAGTAGAATGCCTTGTTGAACAACTTAAATGCCTTGTTGACCAAGCCGGATACCTTGTTGACCAAAATTAATGCCTTGTTAAACAATTCGATGCCTTGAATACTTTGTTGACCAAGTCGAATGCCTTGTATATCTTGTTGACCAATTTGAATGGTCTTTTGAACAAGTAGAATGCCATGTTGACCAAGTTGAATGTCTTGTTGAACAAGTCTATCGCCTTGTTGACCAAGTAGAATGCCTTGTTGAACAAGTCCAATGCCTTGTTGACCAAGTAGAATGCCTTGTTGGACAAGTCGAATGCCTTGTTGACTGAGTAGAATGCCATAATGAACAAGTCGAGCACCTGGTTGACAACCTAGAATGTGTTGTTGACCAAGTCGAATGCCTTGTTGAATAGGTTGAATTTCTTGCTCACAAAGTCCTGCATTGTTGAACAAGTAGAAGACTTGTTGAACAAGTCGAATGCCTTGTTGAACAAGTCGAACGCCTTGTTGAACAAATCGAATGTCTTGTTGAACAAGTCAAATGCGTTGTTGACCAAGTAAAATGCCTTGTTGTACAAGTCGAATGACTTGTTAAACAAGTAGAATGCCTTGTATGCCTTGTTGACCAAGTTAAATGCCTTGAAACAAGTAGAATGCCTTGTTGAACAACTTAAATGCCTTGTTGACATATTTAAATGCCTTTTTGATCGAGTAGAATGCCATGTTGAACAAGCCGAGCACCTGCTTGATCAACTAAAATGTCTTGTTGACCAAGTCGAATGCCTTGTTGAATATGTTGAATTTCTTGCTCACAAAGTCATGCCTTGAACAAGTAGAAGCCTTTTAAAAAAGTCGAATGCCTTGGTGAACAAGTCGAACTCCTTGTTGAAAAAATTGAATGCCTTGTTGAACAAGTCGAATGCATTGTCGACCAAGTAAAATGCCTTGTTGTACAAGTCAAATGCCTTGTTAAACAAGTAGAATGCATTGTATTCCTTGTTGACCAAGTCAAATGCCCTTTGAACTAGTAGAATGCCTTGTTAAACAACTTAAATGCCTTGTTGACAAAGTTAAATGCCTTGTCGACCAAGCCGGATGCCTTGTTGACCAAGAGTAATGCCTTGTTAAACAATTCGAATGCCTTGTATACTTTGTTGACCAAGACGAATGCCTTGTATGTCTTGTTGATCAACTTGAATTGCCTTTTGAACATGTAGTATGCGTTGTTGAACAAGTAGAATGCCTTGTTAAACAAGTCGAATGCCTTGTTGAACAAGTCGAATGCCTTGTTGACCAGGTAGAATGCCTTGTTGACCAAGTAGATTAACTTGTGGGACAAGTCGAATGCCTTATGGAACAAGTAGAATGCCTTGTTGGACAAGTCGAATACCTTGTTGACCAACTAGAATGCCTTGTTGAACAATTCGATCGCAAGGTTGACAAACTAGAATTCCTAGGTGACCAAGTTGAATGCCTAGACAAGTTGAATTCCTTGTTGAGAAAATCATGCCTTGTTGAAAAGATATAAGCCTTGTTAAACAAGTAGAATGCCTTGTTTAATACGTCGAATGCCTTGTTGACCAAGTAAAATACCTTGTTGGACAAGTCGAATGTCTTGTTGAACAAGTAGAATGCCTTGAAGGCATTTTACTTGGTCAACAAGGCATTCGACTTGTTTAACAAGACACTACTTGGTCAGTAAGGCATTCGACTTGTCCAACAAGGCATTCTACTAGTTCAACAAGGCATTCTACTTGGTCAACAAGGCATTCGACTTGGTCAACAAGGCATTTAAGTTGTTATACAAGGCATTCTACTTGTTCAACAAGGCATTCTACTTGGTCAACAAGGCATTTAAGTTGTTATACAAGGCATTCTACTTGTTCAAAGGGCATTTGACTTGGTCAACAAGGCATTCAACTTGTGCAACAAGGCAATCGACTTGTACAACAAGGCATTTTACTTGGTCAACAAGCCATTCGACTTGTTCAACAAGGCATTCGATTTGTTCGACAAGGCGTATGAATTGTTCAACAAGGCATTCTACTTGTTCAACAAGGCATACTACTTGTTCGAAAGCCATTCAAATTGGTCAAAAAGACATACAAGTCATTCGACTTGGTCAAAATGGCATACAAGGCATTCGAATTGTTTAACAAGGCGGCATTACTCTTGGTCAACAAGGCATTCGACTTTGTCAACAAGACATTTAAGTTTTTTACCAAGGCATTCTACTTGTTCAAAGGGCATTTGACTTGGTCAACAAGGCATTCTACTTGTTCTACAAGGCATTCTGCTTGTTCAACAAGGCAATCGACTTGTACAACAAGGCATTTTACTTGGTCAACAAGGCATTCGAATTGATCAAAGGGCATTTGACTTGGTCAACAAAGCATACAAGGCATTCTGCTTGTTCAACAAGGCAATCGACTTGTACAACAAGGCATTTTACTTGGTCAACAAGGAATTTGGCTTGTTCAACAAGGCATTCGATTTGTTCAACAAGGTGTTTGAATTGTTCAACAAGGCATTCTGCTTGTTCAACAAGGCATTCTCCTTGTTCAACAAGACATACTACTTGTTCAAAGGCCATTCAAATTGGTCAAAAAGACATAAGGCATTCGACTTGGTCAAAACGGCATACAAGGCATTCGAATTGTTTAACAAGGCATTACTCTTGGTCAACAAGGCATTCGACTTTGTCAACAAGACATTTAAGTTTTTTTACAAGGCATTCTACTTGTTCAAAGGGCATTCTACTTGGTCAACAAGGCGTTCTACTTATTCTACAAGGCATTCGACTTGTACAACAAGGAATTTTAGTTGCTCAACAAGGCATTCGACTTGATCAACAATGCATTCAATTTGTTCAACAAGGCGTTCCACTTGTTTAACAAGGCATTCTACTTGGTCAACACGGCATACTACTTGTGCAAAATGCCATTCAAATTGGTCAACAAGACATACAAGGTATTCGACTTTGTCAACACAACATACAAGGCATTCGAATTGTTTAACAAGGCGTTACTCTTGGTCAACAAGGCATTCAGCTTGTTCAACAAGGCATTCGACTTTCTCAAAAAGATTTAAGTTGTTATACAAGGCATACTACTTGTTCAACAAGGCATTGGACTTGTTCAACAAGGCGATCGACTTGTTCAACAAGCCATTCAACTTGGTCAACAAGGCATTCTACTTGTTCAAAAAGCCATTCAAATGGCTCAAGAAGATATACAAGGCATTCGACTTCGTCAACAAAGCATACAAGGCACTCGACTTGTTCAGGAAGGCCTTATTCTTTAGCAACAAGGCATTCGGTTTGTTCCACAAAGCATTCGACTTTGTCAACAAGGCATTTAAGTTATTCAACAAGGCAGTCTACTTATTCAATGGGCATTTTACTTGGTCAACAAGGCATACAAGGCATTCTACTTGTTCAACAAGGCATTCGACTTGTTCAACAAGGCATTTTACTTGGTCAACAAGGCATTCGACTTGTTCAACAAGACATTCTACATGATCAGTAAGGCATTCGACTTGTCCAACAAGGCATTCTACTAGTTCAACAAGGCATTCTACTTGGTCAACAAGGCATTTGACTTGTTCAACAAGGCATTTGACTTTCTCAACAAGGCATTTAAGTTGTTATAAAAGGCATTCTACTTGTTCAAAGGGCATTTGACTTGGTCAACAAGGCATACAAGGCATTCTACTTGTTCAACAAGGCAATCGACTTGTACAACAAGACCTTTTACTTGGTCAACAAGGCATTGGACTTGTTCAACAAAGCATTCGAGTTTTTCAACAAGGCGTTTGACTTGTTTAACAAGGCATTCTACTTGTTTAACAAGGCATTCTACTTGTTCAACAAGACATACTACTTGTTCAAAGGCCATTCAAATTGGTCAAAAAGACATACAAGGCATTCGACTTGGTCAAAACGGCATACAAGGCATTCGAATTGTTTAACAAGGCATTACTCTTGGTCAATAAGGCATTCGACTTTGTCAACAAGACATTTAAGTTTTTTTACAAGGCATTCTACTTGTTCAAAGGGCATTTGACTTGGTCAACAAGGCATTTTACTTGTTCTACAAGGCATTCTACTTGTTCAACAAGGAAATCGACTTGTACAACAAGGCGTTTTACTTGGTCAACAAGGCATTCGACTTGTTCAAAGGGCATTTGACTTGGTCAACAAAGCATACAAGGCATTCTGCTTGTTCAACAAGGCAATCGACTTGTACAACAAGGCATTTTACTTGGTCAACAAGGAATTTGGCTTGTTCAACAAGGCATTCGATTTGTTCAACAAGGCGTTTGAATTGTTCAACAAGGCATTCTCCTTGTTCAACAAGACATACTACTTGATCAAAGGCCATTCAAATTGGTCAAAAAGACATAACGCATTCGACTTGGTCAAAACGGCATACAAGGCATTCGAATTGTTTAACAAGGCATTAGTCTTGGTCAACAAGGCATTCGACTTTGTCAACAAGACATTTAAGTTTTTTACAAGGCATTCTACTTGTTCAAAGGGCATTCTACTTGGTCAACAAGGCGTTCTACTTATTCTACAAGGCATTCGGCTTGTACAACAAGGAATTTTAGTTGCTCAACAAGGCATTCGACTTGATCAACAATGCATTCAATTTGTTCAACAAGGCGTTCCACTTGTTTAACAAGGCATTCTACTTGGTCAACACGGCATACTACTTGTGCAAAATGCCATTCAAATTGGTCAACAAGACATACAAGGTATTCGACTTTGTCAACACAACATACAAGGCATTCGAATTGTTTAACAAGGCGTTACTCTTGGTCAACAAGGCATTCAGCTTGTTCAACAAGGCATTCGACTTTCTCAAAAAGATTTAAGTTTTTATACAAGGCATACTACTTGTTCAACAAGGCATTCTACTTGGTCAACAAGGCGATCGACTTGTTCAACAAGCCATTCAACTTGGTCAACAAGGCATTCTACTTGTTCAAAAAGCCATTCAAATGGCTCAAGAAGATATACAAGGCATTCGACTTCGTCCACAAAGTATACAAGGCACTCGACTTGTTCAGGAAGGCCTTATTCTTTATCAACAAGGCATTCGGTTTGTTCCACAAAGCATTCGACTTTGTCAACAAGGCATTTAAGTTATTCAACAAGGCAGTCTACTTATTCAAGGGGCATTTTACTTGGTCAACAAGGCATACAAGGCATTCTACTTGTTCAACAAGGCATTCGACTTGTTCAACAAGGCATTTTACTTGGTCAACAAGGCATTCGACTTGTTCAACAAGACATTCTACATGATCAGTAAGGCATTCGACTTGTCCAACAAGGCATTCTACTAGTTCAACAAGGCATTCTACTTGGTCAACAAGGCATTTGACTTGTTCAACAAGGCATTTGACTTTCTCAACAAGGCATTTAAGTTGTTATAAAAGGCATTCTACTTGTTCAAAGGGCATTTGACTTGGTCAACAAGGCATACAAGGCATTCTACTTGTTCAACAAGGCAATCGACTTGTACAACAAGACCTTTTACTTGGTCAACAAGGCATTGGACTTGTTCAACAAGGCATTCGAGTTTTTCAACAAGGCGTTTGACTTGTTCAACAAGGCATTCTACTTGTTTAACAAGGCATTCTACTTGTTCAACAAGGCATACTACTTGTTCAAAGGCCATTCAAATTGGTCAAAAGACATACAAGGCATTCGACTGGTCAAAACGGCATACAAGGCATTCGAATTGTTTAACAAGGCATTACTCTTGGTCAATAAGGCATTCGACTTTGTCAACAAGACATTTAAGTTTTTTTACAAGGCATTCTACTTGTTCAAAGGGCATTTGACTGGTCAACAAGGCATTTTACTTGTTCTACAAGGCATTCTACTTGTTCAACAAGGAAATCGACTTGTACAACAAGACATTTTACTTGGTCAACAAGGCATTCGACTTGTTCAAAGGGCATTTGACTTGGTCAACAAAGCATACAAGGCATTCTGCTTGTTCAACAAGGCAATCGACTTGTACAACAAGGCATTTACTTGGTCAACAAGGAATTTGGCTTGTTCAACAAGGCATTCGATTTGTTCAACAAGGCGTTTGAATTGTTCAACAAGGCATTCTCCTTGTTCAACAAGACATACTACTTGATCAAAGGCCATTCAAATTGGTCAAAAAGACATAAGGCATTCGACTTGGTCAAAACGGCATACAAGACATTCGAATTGTTTAACAAGGCATTAGTCTTGGTCAACAAGGCATTCGACTTTGTCAACAAGACATTTAAGTTTTTACAAGGCATTCTACTTGTTCAAAGGGCATTCTACTTGGTCAACAAGGCATTCTACTTGTTCTACAAGGCATTCGACTTGTACAACAAGGAATTTTAGTTGCTCAACAAGGCATTCGACTTGATCAACAAGGCATTCAATTTGTTCAACAAGGCGTTCCACTTGTTTAACAAGACATTCTACTTGGTCAACAAGGCATACTACTTGTGCAAAATGCCATTCAAATTGTCAACAAGACATACAAGGTATTCGACTTGGTCAACACAACATACATGGCATTCGAATTGTTTAACAAGGCGTTACTCTTGGTCAACAAGGCATTCAGCTTGTTCAACAAGGCATTCGACTTTCTCAAAATGGCATTTAAGTTGTTATACAAGGCATACTACTTGTTCAACAAGGCATTGGACTTGTTCAACAAGGCATTCTACTTGGTCAACAAGGCGATCGACTTGTTCAACAAGACATTCAACTTGGTCAACAAGGCATTCTACTTGTTCAAAAAGCCATTCAAATGGCTCAAGAAGATATACAAGGCATTCGACTTGGTCAACAAAGCATACAAGGCACTCGACTTGTTCAGGAAGGCCTTATTTTTTATCAACAAGGCATTCGGTTTGTTCAACAAGGCATTCGACTTTGTCAACAAGGCATTTAAGTTATTCAACAAGGCAGTCTACTTATTCAAGGGGCATTTTAATTGGTCAACAAGGCATACAAGGCATTCTCCTTGTTCCACAAAGCATTCGACTTGTCCAACAAGGCATTTTACTTGGTCAACAAGGCATTCGACTTGTTCAACAAGACATTCTACATGATCAGTAAGGCATTCGACTTGTCCAACAAGGCATTCTACTAGTTCAACAAGGCATTCTACTAGGTCAACAAGGCATTCGACTTGTTCAACAAGGCATTTGACTTTCTTAACAAGGCATTTAAGTTGTTATAAAAGGCATTCTACTTGTTCAAAGGGCATTTGACTTGGTCAACAAGGCATACAAGGCATTCTACTTGTTCAACAGGCAATCGACTTGTACAACAAGACCTTTTACTGGTCAACAAGGCATTGGACTTGTTCAACAAGGCATTCGAGTTTTTCAACAAGGCATTCTACTTGTTTAACAAGGCATTCTACTTGTTCAACAAGGCATACTACTTGTTCAAGGCCATTCAAATTGGTCAAAAAGACATACAAGGCATTCGACTTGGTCAAAACGGCATACAAGGCATTCGAATTGTTTAACAAGGCATTACTCTTGGTCAACAAGGCATTCGACTTTGTCAACAAGACATTTAAGTTTTTTTACAAGGCATTCTACTTGTTCAAAGGGCATTTTACTTGGTCAACAAGGCATTCTACTTGTTCTACAAGGCATTCGACTTGTACAACAAGGCATTTTACTTGGTCAACAAGGCATTCGACTTGATCAGCAAGGCATTCGATGTGTTCAACAGGCGTTCCACTTGTTTAACAAGTAATTCTACTTGGTCAACAAGGCATACTACTTGTGCAAAAGGCTATTCAAATTGGTCAACAAGACATACAAGGTATTCGACTTGGTCAACACAACATACAAGGCATTCGAATTGTTTAACAAGGCGTTACTCTTGGTCAACAAAGCATTCAGCTTGTTCAACAAGTCATTCGATTTTCTCAAAAAGGCATTAAAGTTGTTATACAAGGCATACTACTTGTTCAACAAAGCATTGGACTTGTTCAACAAGGCATTCTACTTGGTCAACAAGGCGACCGACTTGTTCAACAAGGCATTCTACTTGGTCAACAAGGCATACTACTTGTTCAAAAAGCCATTAAAATTGTTCAACAAGATATACAAGGCATTCGACTTGGTCAAGAAAGCATACAAGGCACTCGACTTGTTCAGGAAGGCCTTACTCTTTGTCACAAGGCATTCGGTTTGTTCAAAAAGGCATTCGACTTTGTCAACAAGGCATTTAAGTTGTTCAACAAGGCATTCTACATATTCAAATGGCATTTTACTTGGTCAACAAGGCACACAAGGCATTCTACTTGTTCCACAAGGCATTCGACTTGTCCAACAAGGCATTTTACTTGGTCAACAAGGCATTCGAGTTGTTCAACAAGACATTCTACTTGATCAGTAGGGCATTCCTTGTCCAACAAGGTATTCTACTAGTTCAACAAGGCATTCTACTTGGTCAACTGGGCATTCGACTTGTTTAACAAGGCATTCGACTTTCTTAACGAGGCATTTAAGTTGTTATACAAGGCATTCTACTTGTTCAAAGGGCATTTCACTAGGTCAACAAGGCATACAAGGCATTCTACTTGTTCAACAAGGCAATCGACTTGTACAACAAGGCATTTTACTTGGTCAACAATGCATTCGACTTGTTCAACAAGGCATTCAATTTGTTCAACAAGGCGTTCGACTTGTTCAACAAGGCATACTACTTGTTCAAAGGCCATTCAAATTGGTCAACAAGTCATACAAGGTATTCGACTTGGTCAACAAAGCATACAAGGCATTCGACTTGTCCAACAAGGAGTTACTCTTGGTCAACAGGCATTCGGCTTGTTCAACAAGCCCTCGACTTTCTCAACAAGGCATTTAAGTTGTTATACAAGGCATTCTACTTGTTCAAAGGGCATTTGACTTGCTCTACAAGGCATTCTACCTGTTCAACAAGGCATTCGACTTGTTCAACAAGGCATTCGACTTTTTTAACAAGGCTTCTACATGTTCAACAAGTCATGACTTTGTCCACAAGGAATTCAACTTGTTCAACACGGCATTCTACCGTGTTAACAAAGCATTCGACTTTTCCAACAAGGCATTTTACTTGGTGAAAAATGCATTCGACTTGTCCAACAAGGCATTCGACTTGTTCCCCAGGGCATTTTACTTGCTCAACAAGGCGATCGACTTGTTCAACAAGGCATTTACTTGGTCAACAAGGCATTCGAGTTGTTCAACAAGACATTCTACTTGATCAGTAGGGCATTCGACTTGTCCAACAAGGCATTCTACTAGTTCAACAAGGCATTCTACTTGGTCAACTGGGCATTCGACTTGTTCAACAAGGCATTCGACTTTCTTAACAAGGCATTTAAGTTGTTATACAAGGCATTCTACTTGTTCAAAGGGCATTTGACTAGGTCAACAAGGCATACAAGGCATTCTACTTGTTCAACAAGGCAATCGACTTGTACGACAAGGCATTCTACTTGTTCAACAAGGAAATCGACTTGTACAACAAGACATTTTACTTGGTCAACAAGGCATTCGACTTGTTCAAAGGGCATTTGACTTGGTCAACAAAGCATACAAGGCATTCTGCTTGTTCAACAAGGCAATCGACTTGTACAACAAGGCATTTTACTTGGTCAACAAGGAATTTGGCTTGTTCAACAAGGCATTCGATTTGTTCAACAAGGCGTTTGAATTGTTCAACAAGGCATTCTCCTTGTTCAACAAGACATACTACTTGATCAAAGGCCATTCAAATTGGTCAAAAAGACATAAGGCATTCGACTTGGTCAAAACGGCATACAAGACATTCGAATTGTTTAACAAGGCATTAGTCTTGGTCAACAAGGCATTCGACTTTGTCAACAAGACATTTAAGTTTTTTACAAGGCATTCTACTTGTTCAAAGGGCATTCTACTTGGTCAACAAGGCATTCTACTTGTTCTACAAGGCATTCGACTTGTACAACAAGGAATTTTAGTTGCTCAACAAGGCATTCGACTTGATCAACAAGGCATTCAATTTGTTCAACAAGGCGTTCCACTTGTTTAACAAGACATTCTACTTGGTCAACAAGGCATACTATTGTGCAAAATGCCATTCAAATTGGTCAACAAGACATACAAGGTATTCGACTTGGTCAACACAACATACATGGCATTCGAATTGTTTAACAAGGCGTTACTCTTGGTCAACAAGGCATTCAGCTTGTTCAACAAGGCATTCGACTTTCTCAAAATGGCATTTAAGTTGTTATACAAGGCATACTACTTGTTCAACAAGGCATTGGACTGTTCCACAAGGCATTCTACTTGGTCAACAAGGCGATCGACTTGTTCAACAAGACATTCAACTTGGTCAACAAGGCATTCTACTTGTTCAAAAAGCCATTCAAATGGCTCAAGAAGATATACAAGCATTCGACTTGTCAACAAAGCATACAAGGCACTCGACTTGTTCAGGAAGGCCTTATTTTTATCAACAAGGCGTTCGGTTTGTTCAACAAGGCATTCGACTTTGTCAACAAGGCATTTAAGTTATTCAACAAGGCAGTCTACTTATTCAAGGGGCATTTTAATTGGTCAACAAGGCATACAAGGCATTCTCCTTGTTCCACAAGGCATTCGACTTGTCCAACAAGGCATTTATCTTGGTCAACAAGGCATTCGACTTGTTCAACAAGACATTCTACATGATCAGTAAGGCATTCGACTTGTCCAACAAGGCATTCTACTAGTTCAACAAGGCATTCTACTAGGTCAACAAGGCATTCGACTTGTTCAACAAGGCATTTGACTTTCTTAACAGGCATTTAAGTTGTTATAAAAGGCATTCTACTTGTTCAAAGGGCATTTGACTTGGTCAACAAGGCATACAAGGCATTCTCCTTGTTCACAAGGCATTCGACTTGTACAACAAGACCTTTTACTTGGTCAACAAGGCATTGGACTTGTTCAACAAGGCATTCGAGTTTTTCAACAAGGCATTCTACTTGTTTAACAAGGCATTCTACTTGTTCAACAAGGCATACTACTTGTTCAAAGGCCATTCAAATTGGTCAAAAAGACATACAAGGCATTCGACTTGGTCAAAACGGCATACAAGGCATTCGAATTGTTTAACAAGGCATTACTCTTGGTCAACAAGGCATTCGACTTTGTCAACAAGACATTTAAGTTTTTTTACAAGGCATTCTACTTGTTCAAAGGGCATTTTACTTGGTCAACAAGGCATTCTACTTGTTCTACAAGGCATTCGACTTGTACAACAAGGCATTTTACTTGGTCAACAAGGCATTCGACTTGATCAACAAGGCATTCGATTTGTTCAACAAGGCGTTCGAATTGTTCAACAAGGCATTCTCCTTGGTCAACAAGGCATACTACTTGTGCAAAAGGCTATTCAAATTGGTCAACAACAGACACAAGGCATTCGACTTGGTCAACACAACATACAAGGCATTCGAATTGTTTAACAAGGCGTTACTCTTGGTCAACAAAGCATTCAGCTTGTTCAACAAGTCATTCGATTTTCTCAAAAAGGCATTAAAGTTGTTATACAAGGCATACTACTTGTTCAACAAAGCATTGGACTTGTTCAACAAGGCATTCTACTTGGTCAACAAGGCGACCAACTTGTTCAACAAGGCATTCTACTTGGTCAACAAGGCATACTACTTGTTCAAAAGCCATTAAAATTGTTCAACAAGATATACAAGGCATTCGACTTGGTCAACAAAGCATACAAGGCACTCGACTTGTTCAGAAGGCCTTACTCTTTGTCAACAAGGCATTCGGTTTGTTCAAAAGGCATTCGACTTTGTCAACAAGGCATTTAAGTTGTTCAACAAGGCATTCTACATATTCAAATGGCATTTTACTTGGTCAACAAGGCACACAAGGCATTCTACTTGTTCCACAAGGCATTCGACTTGTCCAACAAGGCATTTTACTTGGTCAACAAGGCATCGAGTTGTTCAACAAGACATTCTACTTGATCAGTAGGGCATTCCTTGTCCAACAAGGTATTCTACTAGTTCAACAAGGCATTCTACTTGGTCAACTGGGCATTCGACTTGTTTAACAAGGCATTCGACTTTCTTAACGAGGCATTTAAGTTGTTATACAAGGCATTCTACTTGTTCAAAGGGCATTGACTAGGTCAACAAGGCATACAAGGCATTCTACTTGTTCAACAAGGCAATCGACTTGTACAACAAGGCATTTTACTTGGTCAACAATGCATTCGACTTGTTCAACAAGGCATTCAATTGTTCAACAAGGCGTTCGACTTGTTCAACAAGGCATACTACTTGTTCAAAAGGCCATTCAAATTGGTCAACAAGTCATACAAGGTATTCGACTTGGTCAACAAAGCATACAAGGCATTGAAATTGTTTAACAAGGAGTTACTCTTGGTCAACAAGGCATTCGGCTTGTTCAACAAGCCCTCGACTTTCTCAACAAGGCATTTAAGTTGTTATACAAGGCATTCTACTTGTTCAAAGGGCATTTGACTTGGTCTACAAGGCATTCTACCTGTTCAACAGGCATTCGACTTGTTCAACAAGGCATTCGACTTTTTAACAAGGCTTCTACATGTTCAACAAGTCATGACTTTGTCCACAAGGAATTCAACTTGTTCAACACGGCATTCTACCGTGTTAACAAAGCATTCGACTTTTCCAACAAAGCATTTTACTTGGTGAAAAATGCATTCGACTTGTCCAACAAGGCATTCGACTTGTTCCCCAGGGCATTTTACTTGCCAACAAGGCGATCGACTTGTTCAACAAGGCATTTTACTTGGTCAACAAGGCATTCGAGTTGTTCAACAAGATATTCTACTTGATCAGTAGGGCATTCGACTTGTCCAACAAGGCATTCTACTAGTTCAACAGGCATTCTACTTGGTCAACTGGGCATTCGACTGTTCAACAAGGCATTCGACTTTCTTAACAAGGCATTTAAGTTGTTATACAAGGCATTCTACTTGTTCAAAGGGCATTTGACTAGGTCAACAAGGCATACAAGGCATTCTACTTGTTCAACAAGGCAATCGACTTGTACGACAAGGCATTTTACTTGGTCAACAAGGCATTCGAGTTGTTCAACAGACATTCTACTTGATCAGTAGGGCATTCGACTTGTCCAACAAGGCATTCTACTAGTTCAACAAGGCATTCTACTTGGTCAACTGGGCATTCGACTTGGTCAACTAGGCATTCGACTTGTTCAACAAGGCATTCGACTTTCTTAACAAGGCATTTAAGTTGTTATACAAGGCATTCTACTTGTTCAAAGGGCATTTGACTAGGTCACAAGGCATACAAGGCATTCTACTTGTTCAACAAGGCAATCGACTTGTACAACAAGGCATTTTACTTGGTCAACAAGGCATTGGACTTGTTCAACAAGGCATTCGAGTTTTTCAACAAGGCGTTTGACTTGTTCAACAAGGCATTCTACTTGTTTAACAAGGCATTCTACTTGTTCAACAAGGCATACTACTTGTTCAAAGGCCATTCAAATTGGTCAAAAAGACATACAAGGCATTCGACTTGGTCAAAACGGCATACAGGCATTCGAATTGTTTAACAAGGCATTACTCTTGGTCAACAAGGAATTCGACTTCTTTAACAATGCTTCTACTAGTTCAACAAGGCATGTCTTTGTGAGCAAGAATTTCAACCTATTCAACAAGGCATTTGACTTGGTCAACATGACATTCTAGTTGGTCAACCAGGTGCTCGACTTGTCCAACATGGCATTTACTCGGTCAACAAGACATCGACTTGTCCAACAAGGCATTCTACTTGGTTAACAAGACATTCTACTTGTTCAAAAGGCCATTCAAATTGGTCAACAAGACATACAAGGCATTCGACTTGGTCAACAAAGCATACAAGGTACTCGACTTGTTCTGCAAGGCATTGCTCTTCATCAACAAGGCATTCGACTTTATCAACAATGCATTTAAGTTGTTCAACAAGGCATTCTACTTGTTCAAAGGGCATTTGACTTGGTCAACAGGGCATACAAGACATTCTACTTGTTAAACCAGGCATTCAATTTGTTCAACAAGGAGTTCGACTTGTTCAACAAGGCATTCGACTTGTTTAACAAGGCTTCTACTTGTTCAACAAGGAATGACTTTGTGAGCAAGAAATTCAACCTCTTCAACAAGGCATTCGACTTGATCAACATGACATTCTAGTTGGTCAACCAGGTGCTCGGCTTGTTTAACATGGCATTCTACTCGGTCAACAAGGCATTCTACTTGGTCCACAAGGCATTCGACTTTATCAACAATGCATTTAAGTTGTTCAACAAGGCATTGTACTTGTTCAAAGGGCATTTGACTTGGTCAACAAGGCATTCGACTTGTCCAACAAGGCATTCTACTAGTTCAACAAGGCATTCTACTAGGTCAACAAGGCATTCGACTTGTTCAACAAGGCATTTGACTTTTTAACAAGGCATTTAAGTTGTTATAAAAGGCATTCTACTTGTTCAAAGGGCATTTGACTTGGTCAACAAGGCATACAAGGCATTCTACTTGTTCAACAAGGCAATCGACTTGTACAACAAGACCTTTTACTTGGTCAACAAGGCATTGGACTTGTTCAACAAGGCATTCGAGTTTTTCAACAAGGCATTCTACTTGTTGAACAAGGCATTCTACTTGTTCAACAAGGCATACTACTTGTTCAAAGGCCATTCAAATTGGTCAAAAAGACATACAAGGCATTCGACTTGGTCAAAACGGCATACAAGGCATTCGAATTGTTTAACAAGGCATTACTCTTGGTCAACAAGGCATTCGACTTTGTCAACAAGACATTTAAGTTTTTTTACAAGGCATTCTACTTGTTCAAAGGGCATTTTACTTGGTCAACAAGGCATTCTACTTGTTCTACAAGGCATTCGACTTGTACAACAAGGCATTTTACTTGGTCAACAAGGCATTCGACTTGATCAGCAAGGCATTCGATTTGTTCAACAAGGCGTTCCACTTGTTTAACAAGTAATTCTACTTGGTCAACAAGGCATACTACTTGTGCAAAAGGCTATTCAAATTGGTCAACAAGACATACAAGGTATTCGACTTGGTCAACACAACATACAAGGCATTCGAATTGTTTAACAAGGCGTTACTCTTGGTCAACAAAGCATTCAGCTTGTTCAACAAGTCATTCGATTTTCTCAAAAAGGCATTAAAGTTGTTATACAAGGCATACTACTTGTTCAACAAAGCATTGGACTTGTTCAACAAGGCATTCTACTTGGTCAACAAGGCGACCGACTTGTTCAACAAGGCATTCTACTTGGTCAACAAGGCATACTACTTGTTCAAAAGCCATTAAAATTGTTCAACAAGATATACAAGGCATTCGACTTGGTCAACAAAGCATACAAGGCACTCGACTTGTTCAGGAAGGCCTTACTCTTTGTCAACAAGGCATTCGGTTTGTTCAAAAAGGCATTCGACTTTGTCAACAAGGCATTTAAGTTGTTCAACAAGGCATTCTACATATTCAAATGGCATTTTACTTGGTCAACAAGGCACACAAGGCATTCTACTTGTTCCACAAGGCATTCGACTTGTCCAACAAGGCATTTTACTTGGTCAACAAGGCATTCGAGTTGTTCAACAAGACATTCTACTTGATCAGTAGGGCATTCGACTTGTCCAACAAGGCATTCTACTAGTTCAACAAGGCATTCTACTTGGTCAACTGGGCATTCGACTTGTTCAACAAGGCATTCGACTTTCTTAACAAGGCATTTAAGTTGTTATACAAGGCATTCTACTTGTTCAAAGGGCATTTGACTAGGTCAACAAGGCATACAAGGCATTCTACTTGTTCAACAAGGCAATCGACTTGTACGACAAGGCATTTTACTTGGTCAACAAGGCATTCGAGTTGTTCAACAAGACATTCTACTTGATCAGTAGGGCATTCGACTTGTCCAACAAGGCATTCTACTAGTTCAACAAGGCATTCTACTTGGTCAACTGGGCATTCGACTTGGTCAACTAGGCATTCGACTTGTTCAACAAGGCATTCGACTTTCTTAACAAGGCATTTAAGTTGTTATACAAGGCATTCTACTTGTTCAAAGGGCATTTGACTAGGTCAACAAGGCATACAAGGCATTCTACTTGTTCAACAAGGCAATCGACTTGTACAACAAGACCTTTTACTTGGTCAACAAGGCATTGGACTTGTTCAACAAGGCATTCGAGTTTTTCAACAAGGCATTCTACTTGTTGAACAAGGCATTCTACTTGTTCAACAAGGCATACTACTTGTTCAAAGGCCATTCAAATTGGTCAAAAGACATACAAGGCATTCGACTTGGTCAAAACGGCATACAAGGCATTCGAATTGTTTAACAAGGCATTACTCTTGGTCAACAAGGCATTCGACTTTGTCAACAAGACATTTAAGTTTTTTTACAAGGCATTCTACTTGTTCAAAGGGCATTTTACTTGGTCAACAAGGCATTCTACTTGTTCTACAAGGCATTCGACTTGTACAACAAGGCATTTTACTTGGTCAACAAGGCATTCGACTTGATCAGCAAGGCATTCGATTTGTTCAACAAGGCGTTCCACTTGTTTAACAAGTAATTCTACTTGGTCAACAAGGCATACTACTTGTGCAAAAGGCTATTCAAATTGGTCAACAAGACATACAAGGTATTCGACTTGGTCAACACAACATACAAGGCATTCGAATTGTTTAACAAGGCGTTACTCTTGGTCAACAAAGCATTCAGCTTGTTCAACAAGTCATTCGATTTTCTCAAAAGGCATTAAAGTTGTTATACAAGGCATACTACTTGTTCAACAAAGCATTGGACTTGTTCAACAAGGCATTCTACTTGGTCAACAAGGCGACCGACTTGTTCAACAAGGCATTCTACTTGGTCAACAAGGCATACTACTTGTTCAAAAAGCCATTAAAATTGTTCAACAAGATATACAAGGCATTCGACTTGGTCAACAAAGCATACAAGGCACTCGACTTGTTCAGGAAGGCCTTACTCTTTGTCAACAAGGCATTCGGTTTGTTCAAAAAGGCATTCGACTTTGTCAACAAGGCATTTAAGTTGTTCAACAAGGCATTCTACATATTCAAATGGCATTTTACTTGGTCAACAAGGCACACAAGGCATTCTACTTGTTCCACAAGGCATTCGACTTGTCCAACAAGGCATTTTACTTGGTCAACAAGGCATTCGAGTTGTTCAACAAGACATTCTACTTGATCAGTAGGGCATTCCTTGTCCAACAAGGTATTCTACTAGTTCAACAAGGCATTCTACTTGGTCAACTGGGCATTCGACTTGTTTAACAAGGCATTCGACTTTCTTAACGAGGCATTTAAGTTGTTATACAAGGCATTCTACTTGTTCAAAGGGCATTTGACTAGGTCAACAAGGCATACAAGGCATTCTACTTGTTCAACAAGGCAATCGACTTGTACAACAAGGCATTTTACTTGGTCAACAATGCATTCGACTTGTTCAACAAGGCATTCAATTTGTTCAACAAGGCGTTCGACTTGTTCAACAAGGCATACTACTTGTTCAAAAGGCCATTCAAATTGGTCAACAAGTCATACAAGGTATTCGACTTGGTCAACAAAGCATACAAGGCATTGAAATTGTTTAACAAGGAGTTACTCGTGGTCAACAAGGCATTCGGCTTGTTCAACAAGCCCTCGACTTTCTCAACAAGGCATTTAAGTTGTTATACAAGGCATTCTACTTGTTCAAAGGGCATTTGACTTGGTCTACAAGGCATTCTACCTGTTCAACAAGGCATTCGACTTGTTCAACAAGGCATTCGACTTTTTTAACAAGGCTTCTACATGTTCAACAAGTCATGACTTTGTCCACAAGGAATTCAACTTGTTCAACACGGCATTCTACCGTGTTAACAAAGCATTCGACTTTTCCAACAAGGCATTTTACTTGGTGAAAAATGCATTCGACTTGTCCAACAAGGCATTCGACTTGTTCCCCAGGGCATTTTACTTGCTCAACAAGGCGATCGACTTGTTCAACAAGGCATTTTACTTGGTCAACAAGGCATTCGAGTTGTTCAACAAGACATTCTACTTGATCAGTAGGGCATTCGACTTGTCCAACAAGGCATTCTACTAGTTCAACAAGGCATTCTACTTGGTCAACTGGGCATTCGACTTGTTCAACAAGGCATTCGACTTTCTTAACAAGGCATTTAAGTTGTTATACAAGGCATTCTACTTGTTCAAAGGGCATTTGACTAGGTCAACAAGGCATACAAGGCATTCTACTTGTTCAACAAGGCAATCGACTTGTACGACAAGGCATTTTACTTGGTCAACAAGGCATTCGAGTTGTTCAACAAGACATTCTACTTGATCAGTAGGGCATTCGACTTGTCCAACAAGGCATTCTACTAGTTCAACAAGGCATTCTACTTGGTCAACTGGGCATTCGACTTGGTCAACTAGGCATTCGACTTGTTCAACAAGGCATTCGACTTTCTTAACAAGGCATTTAAGTTGTTATACAAGGCATTCTACTTGTTCAAAGGGCATTTGACTAGGTCAACAAGGCATACAAGGCATTCTACTTGTTCAACAAGGCAATTGACTTGTACAACAAGGCATTTTACTTGGTCAACAAGGCATTCGAGTTTTTCAACAAGGCGTTTGACTTGTTCAACAAGGCATTCTACTTGTTTAACAAGGCATTCTACTTGTTCAACAAGGCATACTACTTGTTCAAAGGCCATTCAAATTGGTCAAAAAGACATACAAGGCATTCGACTTGGTCAAAACGGCATACAAGGCATTCGAATTGTTTAACAAGGCATTACTCTTGGTCAACAAGGAATTCGACTTCTTTAACAATGCTTCTACTAGTTCAACAAGGCATGTCTTTGTGAGCAAGAATTTCAACCTATTCAACAAGGCATTTGACTTGGTCAACATGACATTCTAGTTGGTCAACCAGGTGCTCGACTTGTCCATCATGGCATTTTACTCGGTCAACAAGACATCGACTTGTCCAACAAGGCATTCTACTTGGTTAACAAGGCATTCTACTTGTTCAAAAGGCCATTCAAATTGGTCAACAAGACATACAAGGCATTCGACTTGGTCAACAAAGCATACAAGGTACTCGACTTGTTCTGCAAGGCATTACTCTTCATCAACAAGGCATTCAGCTTGTTCAACAAGGCATTCGACTTTATCAACAATGCATTTAAGTTGTTCAACAAGGCATTCTACTTGTTCAAAGGGCATTTGACTTGGTCAACAGGGCATACAAGACATTCTACTTGTTAAACCAGGCATTCAATTTGTTCAACAAGGAGTTCGACTTGTTCAACAAGGCATTCGACTTGTTTAACAAGGCTTCTACTTGTTCAACAAGGAATGACTTTGTGAGCAAGAAATTCAACCTCTTCAACAAGGCATTCGACTTGATCAACATGACATTCTAGTTGGTCAACCAGGTGCTCGGCTTGTTTAACATGGCATTCTACTCGGTCAACAAGGCATTCTACTTGGTCCACAAGGCATTCGACTTTATCAACAATGCATTTAAGTTGTTCAACAAGGCATTGTACTTGTTCAAAGGGCATTTGACTTGGTCAACAAGGCATTCGACTTGTACAACAAGGCATTTTACTTGGTCGACAAGGCATTCAACTTGTTCAACAAGGCATTCAATTTGTTCAACAAGGAGTTCGACTTGTTCAACAAGGCATTCGACTTGTTTAACCAGGCTTCTACTTGTTCAACAAGGAATGACTTTGTGAGCATGAAATTCAACTTATTCAACAAGGCATTCGACTTGGTCAACAAGACATTCTAGTTGGTCAACCAAGTTCTTCGCTTGTTCAACATGGCATTCTACTCGCTCACCAAGGTATTGTACTTTGTCAACAAGACATTCGACTTGTCCAACAAGGCATTCTACTTGGTCAACAAGGCGTTCAACTTGTTTAACAAGTTATTCTACTTGGTCAAAAGGGCATACTACTTGTTCAAAAGGCCATTCAAATTGGTCAACAAGACATACAAGGTATTCGACTTGGTCAACACAGCATACAAGGCATTCGGATTTTTTAACAAGGCGTTCCTCTTGGTCAACAAGGCATTCGACTTGGTCAACAAGGCATTCGACTTTCTCAACAAGGCATTTAAGTTGTTATACAAGGTATTCTACTTGTTCAAAGGTCATTTGACTTGGTCAACAAGGCATACAAGGCATTCTACTTGTTCAACAAGGCAATCGACTTGTACAACAAGGCATTTTACTTGGTCAACAATGCATTCGACTTGTTCAACAAGGCATTCAATTTGTTCAACAAGGCGTTCGACTTGTTCAACAAGGCATACTACTTGTTCAAAAGGCCATTCAAATTGGTCAACAAGTCATACAAGGTATTCGACTTGGTCAACAAAGCATACAAGGCATTGAAATTGTTTAACAAGGAGTTACTCTTGGTCAACAAGGCATTCGGCTTGTTCAACAAGGCATTCGACTTTCTCAACAAGGCATTTAAGTTGTTATACAAGCATTCTACTTGTTCAAAGGGCATTTCACTTGGTCTACAAGGCATTCTACCTGTTCAACAAGGCAATCGACTTGTACAACAAGGCTTTCTTAATGACTTTGTCAACAAGGCGATTGACTTGTTCAACAAGGCATTCTACATGTTCAAAAGGCATTCAAATTGGTGAACAAGACATAAAAGGCATTAGACGTGGTCAACAAAGCATACAAGGCATTCGACTTGTTTAACAAGGCATTTCTCTTGGTCAACAAAGCATTCGGCTTGTTCAACAAGGCATTCGACTTTCTTAACAAGGCATTTAAGTTGTTATACAAGGCATTCTACTTGTTCAAAGGGCATTTGACATGGTCAACAAGGCATACAAGGCATTCTACTTGTTCAACAAGGCAATCGACTTGTACAACAAGGCATTTTACTTGGCTAACAAGGCATTCGACTTGTTCAACATGGCATTCGATTTGTTCAACAAGGCGTTCGTCTTGTTCAACAAGGCATTCGATTAACAATGCTTCTACTAGTTCAACAAGGCATGTCTTTGTGAGCAAGAAATTCAACCTATTCAACAAGGCATTTGACTTGGTCAACATGACATTTTAGTTGGTCAACCAGGTGCTCGACTTGTTCAAGATGGCATTCTACTCGGTTAACAAGACATCGACTTGTCCAACAAGGCATTCTACTTGTTCAAAAGGCCATTCAAATTGGTCAACAAGACATACAAGGCATTCGACTTGGTCAACAAAACATACAAGGCATTTGACTTGTTCTGCAAGGCCTCTTCGTCAACAAGGCATTCGGCATGTTCAAAACGGCATTTGACTTTATCAACAATGCATTTAAGTTGCTCAACAAGGCATTCTACTTGTTCAAAGGGCATTTGACTTGGTCAACAGGGCATACAAGACATTCTACTTGTTTAACAAGGCATTCGACTTGTAGAACGAGCCATTTTACTTGGTCGACAAGGCATTCGACTTGTTAAACAAGGCATTCAATTTGCTCAACAAGGAGTTCGACTTGTTCAACAAGGCATTCGACTTGTTCAACAAGGCATTCGACTTTTTTAACAAGGCTTTTACATGTTCAACAAGTCATGACTTTGTCCACAAGGAATTCAACTTGTTCAACACGGCATTCGACTTGGTCAACAAGGCATTCTACCGTGTTAACAAAGAATTCGACTTTTCCAACAAGGCATTTTACTTGGTGAAAAATGCATTCGACTTGTCCAACAAGGCATTCGACTTGTTCCCCAAGGCATTCTACTTGCTCAACAAGGCGATCGACTTGTTCAACAAGGCATTTTACTTGGTCAACAAGGCATTCGAGTTGTTCAACAAGACATTCTACTTGCTCAGTAGGGCATTCGACTTGTCCAACAAGGCATTCTACTAGTTCCACAAGGCATTCTACTTGGTCAACTGGGCATTCGACTTTTTCAACAAGGCATTCGACTTTCTTAACAAGGTATTTAAGTTGTTATACAAGGCATTCTACTTGTTCAAAGGGCATTTGACTAGGTCAACAAGGCATACAAGGCATTCTACTTGTTCAACAAGGCAATCGACTTGTACAACAAGGCATTTTCTTGGTCAACAAGGCATTCGAGCTGTTCAACAAGACATTCTACTTGATCAGTAGTGCATTCGACTTGTCCAACAAGGCATTCTACTAGTTCAACAAGGCATTCTACTTGGTCAACTGGGCATTCGACTTGTTCAACAAGGCATTTGACTTTCTTAACAAGGCATTTAACTTGTTATACAAGGCATTCTACTTGTTCAAAGGGGATTTGACTAGGTCAACAAGGCATACAAGGCATTCTACTTGTTCAACAAGGCAATCGACTTGTACAACAAGGTATTTTACTTGGTCAACAAGGCATTGGACTTGTTCAACAAGGCATTCGAGTTTTTCAACAAGGCGTTTGACTTGTTCAACAAGGCATTCTACTTGTTTAACAAGGTATTCTACTTGTTCAAAGGCCATTCAAATTGGTCAAAAAGACATACAAGGCATTCGACTTTCTTAACAAGGCATTTAAGTTGTTATACAAGGCATTCTACTTGTTCAAAGGGCATTTGACATGGTCAACAAGGCATACAAGGCATTCTACTTGTTCAACAAGGCAATCGACTTGTACAACAAGGCATTTTACTTGGCTAACAAGGCATTCGACTTGTTCAACATGGCATTCGATTTGTTCAACAAGGCGTTCGTCTTGTTCAACAAGGCATTCGATTAACAATGCTTCTACTAGTTCAACAAGGCATGTCTTTGTGAGCAAGAAATTCAACCTATTCAACAAGGCATTTGACTTGGTCAACATGACATTCTAGTTGGTCAACCAGGTGCTCGACTTGTTCAAGATGGCATTCTACTCGGTTAACAAGACATCGACTTGTCCAACAAGGCATTCTACTTGTTCAAAACGCCATTCAAATTGGTCAACAAGACATACAAGGCATTCGACTTGGTCAACAAAACATACAAGGCATTTGACTTGTTCTGCAAGGCCTCTTCGTCAACAAGGCATTCGGCTTGTTCAAAACGGCATTTGACTTTATCAACAATGCATTTAAGTTGCTCAACAAGGCATTCTACTTGTTCAAAGGGCATTTGACTTGGTCAACAGGGCATACAAGACATTCTACTTGTTTAACAAGGCATTCGACTTGTACAACGAGCCATTTTACTTGGTCGACAAGGCATTCGACTTGTTAAACAAGGCATTCAATTTGTTCAACAAGGAGTTCGACTTGTTCAACAAGGCATTCGACTTGTTCAACAAGGCATTCGACTTTTTTAACAAGGCTTCTACATGTTCAACAAGTCATGACTTTGTCCACAAGGAATTCAACTTGTTCAACACGGCATTCGATTTGGTCAACAAGGCATTCTACTGTGTTAACAAAGCATTCGACTTTTCCAACAAGGCATTTTACTTGGTGAAAAATGCATTCGACTTGTCCAACAAGGCATTCGACTTGTTCCCCAAGGCATTCTACTTGCTCAACAAGGCGATCGACTTGTTCAACAAGGCATTTTACTTTGTCAACAAGGCATTCGAGTTGTTCAACAAGACATTCTACTTGATCAGTAGGGCATTCGACTTGTCCAACAAGGCATTTTACTAGTTCAACAAGGCATTCTACTTGGTCAACTGGGCATTCGACTTGTTCAACAAGGCATTCGACTTTCTTAACAAGGCATTTAAGTTGTTATACAAGGCATTCTACTTGTTCAAAGGGCATTTGACTAGGTCAACAAGGCATACAAGACATTCTACTTGTTCAACAAGGCAATCGACTTGTACAACAAGGCATTTTACTTGGTCAACAAGGCATTGGACTTGTTGAACAAGGCATTCGAGTTTTTCAACAAGGCGTTTGACTTGTTCAACAAGGCATTCTACTTGTTTAACAAGGCATTCTACTTGTTCAACAAGGCATACTACTTGTTCAAAGGCCATTCATATTGGTCAAAAAGACATACAAGGCATTCGACTTGGTCAAAACGGCATACAAGGCATTCGAATTGTTTAACAAGGCATTACTCTTGGTCAACAAGGCATTCGACTTGTTTAACAATGCTTCTACTAGTTCAACAAGGCATGTCTTTGTGAGCAAGAATTTCAACCTATTCAACAAGGCATTTGACTTGGTCAACATGACATTCTAGTTGGTCCACCAGGTGCTCGACTTGTCCAACATGGCATTCTACTCGGTCAACAAGACATCGACTTGTCCAACAAGGCATTCTACTTGGTTAACAAGACATTCTACTTGTTCAAAAGGCCATTCAAATTGGTCAACAAGACATACAAGGCATTCGACTTGGTCAACAAAGCATACAAGGTATTCGACTTGTTCTGCAAGGCATTACTCTTCGTCAACAAGGCATTCAGCTTGTTCAACAAGGCATTCGACTTTAACAACAATGCATTTAAGTTGTTCAACAAGGCGTTCTACTTGTTCAAAGGGCATTTGACTTGGTCAACAAGGCATACAAGACATTCTACTTGTTAAACCAGGCATTCAATTTGTTCAACAAGGAGTTCGACTTGTTCAACAAGGCATTCGACTTGTTTAACAAGGCTTCTACTTGTTCAACAAGGAATGACTTTGTGAGCAAGAAATTCATCCTCTTCAACAAGGCATTCGACTTAATCAACATGACATTCTAGTTGGTCACCAGGTGCTCGGCTTGTTTAACATGGCATTCTACTCGGTCAACAAGGCATTCTACTTGGTCCACAAGGCATTCGACTTTATCAACAATGCATTTATGTTGTTCAACAAGGCATTGTACTTGTTCAAAGGGCATTTGACTTGGTCAACGTGTAACAAGGCATTCGACTTGTACAACAAGGCATTTTACTTGGTCGACAAGGCATTCAACATGTTCAACAAGGCATTCAATTTGTTAAACAAGGAGTTCGACTTGTTCAACAAGGCATTCGACTTGTTCAACAAGGCATTCGACTTGTTTAACCAGGCTTCTACTTGTTCAACAAGGAATGACGTTGCGAGCATGAAATTCAACTTATTCAACAAGGCATTCGACTTGGTCATCAAGACATTCTAGTTGGTCAACCAGGTGCTCCGCTTGTTCAACATGGCATTCTACTCGGTCACCAAGGCATTCTACTTTGTCAACAAGACATTCGACTTGTCCAACAAGGCATTCTTCTTGGTCAACAAGGCGTTCAACTTGTTTAACAAGTTATTCTACTTGGTCAACAAGGTATACTACTTGTTCAAAAGGCCATTCAAATTGGTCAACAAGACATAAAAGGTATTCGACTTGGTCAACACAACATACAAGGCATTCGGATTGTTTAACAAGGCGTTACTCTTGGTCAACAAGGTATTCGGCTTGTTCAACAAGGCATTCGACCTTCTCAACAAGGCATTTAAGTTGTTACAAGGCATTCTACTTGTTCAAAGGTCATTTGACTTGGTCAACAAGGCATACAAGAAATTTACTTGTTCAATAAGGCAATCGACTTGTACAACAACGCATTTTACTTGGTCAACAATGCATTCGACTTGTTCAACAAGGCATTCAATTTGTTCAACAAGGCGTTCGACTTGTTCAACAAGGCATACTACTTGCTCAAAAGGCCATTCAAATTGGTCAACAAGTCATACAAGGTATTCGACTTGGTCAACACAGCATACAAGGCATTCAAATTGTTTAACAAGGAGTTACACTTGGTCAACAAGGCATTCGGCTTGTTCAACAAGGCATTCGACTTTCTCAACAAGGCATTTAAGTTGTTATACAAGACATTCTACTTGTTCAAAGGGCATTTGACTTGGTCTACAAGGCATTCTACCTGTTCAACAAGGCAATCGACTTGTACAACAAGGCATTTTACTTGGTCAACAAGGCATTCTACTAGTTCAACAAGGCATTCTACTTTGTCAACAAGGCGATTGACTTGTTCAACAAGGCATTCTACTTGTTCAAAAGGCATTCAAATTGGTAAACAAGACATAAAAGGCATTAGACTTGTTTAACAAGACATTTCTCTTGGTCAACAAAGCATTCGGCTTGTTCAACAAGGCATTCGACTTTCTTAACAAGGCATTTAAGTTGTTATACAAGGCATTCTACTTGTTCAAAGGGCATTTGACATGGTCAACAAGGCATACAAGGCATTCTACTTGTTCAACAAGGCAATCGACTTGTACAACAAGGCATTTTACTTGGCTAACAAGGCATTCGACTTGTTCAACATGGCATTCGATTTGTTCAACAAGGCGTTCGTCTTGTTCAACAAGGCATTCGATTAACAATGCTTCTAGTAGTTCAACAAGGCATGTCTTTGTGAGCAAGAAATTCAACCTATTCAACAAGGCATTTGACTTGGTCAACATGACATTCTAGTTGGTCAACCAGGTGCTCGACTTGTTCAAGATGGCATTCTACTCGGTTAACAAGACATCGACTTGTCCAACAAGGCATTTACTTGTTCAAAAGGCCATTCAAATTGGTCAACAAGACATACAAGGCATTCGACTTGGTCAACAAAACAAACAAGGCATTTGACTTGTTCTGCAAGGCCTCTTCGTCAACAAGGCATTCGGCTTGTTCAAAACGGCATTTGACTTTATCAACAATGCATTTAAGTTGCTCAACAAGGCATTCTACTTGTTCAAAGGGCATTTGACTTGGTCAACAGGGCATACAAGACATTCTACTTGTTTAACAAGGCATTCGACTTGTACAACGAGCCATTTTACTTGGTCGACAAGGCATTCGACTTGTTAAACAAGGCATTCGATTTGTTCAACAAGGAGTTCGACTTGTTCAACAAGGCATTCGACTTGTTCCACAAGGCATTCGACTTGTTCAACAAGGCATTCGACTTTTTTAACAAGGCTTCTACATGTTCAACAAGTCATGACTTTGTCCACAAGGAATTCAACTTGTTCAACACGGCATTCGACTTGGTCAACAAGGCATTCTACCGTGTTAACAAAGCATTCGACTTTTCCAACAAGGCATTTTACTTGGTGAAAAATGCATTCGACTTGTCCAACAAGGCATTCGACTTGTTCCCCAAGGCATTCTACTTGCTCAACAAGGCGATCGACTTGTTTAACAAGGCATTTTACTTGGTCAACAAGGCATTCGAGTTGTTCAACAAGACATTCTACTTGATCAGTAGGGCATTCTACTAGTTCAACAAGGCATTCTACTTGGTCAACTGGGCATTCGACTTGTTCAACAAGGCATTCGACTTTCTTAACAAGGCATTTAACTTGTTTAACAATGCTTCTACTAGTTCAACAAGGCATGTCTTTGTGAGCAAGAATTTCAACCTATTCAACAAGGCATTTGACTTGGTCAACATGACATTCTAGTTGGTCAACCAGGTGCTCGGCTTGTTTAACATGGCATTCTACTCGGTCAACAAGGCATTCTACTTGGTCCACAAGGCATTCGACTTTATCAACAATGCATTTAAGTTGTTCAACAAGGCATTGTACTTATTCAAAGGGCATTTGACATGGTCAACAAGGCATACAAGGCATTCTACTTGTGTAACAAGGCATTCGACTTGTACAACAAGGCATTTTACTTGGTCGACAAGGCATGCAACTTGTTCAACAAGGCATTCAATCTGTTTAACAAGGAGTTCGACTTGTTCAACAAGGCATTCGACTTGTTTAACCAGGCTTCTACTTGTTCAACAAGGAATGACGTTGTGAGCATGAAATTCAACTTATTCAACAAGGCATTCGACTTGGTCAACAAGACATTCTAGTTGGTCAACCAGGTGCTCCGCTTGTTCAACGTGACATTCTACTCGGTCACCAAGGCATTCTACTTTGTCAACAAGACATTCGACTTGTCCAACAAGGCATTCTACTTGGTCAACAAGGCGTTCTACTTGGCTAACAAGGCATTCGACTTGTTCAACATGGCATTCGATTTGTTCAGCAAGGCGTTCGTCTTGTTCAACAAGGCATTCGATTAACAATGCTTCTACTAGTTCAACAAGGCATGTCTTTGTGAGCAAGAAATTCAACCTATTCAACAAGGCATTTGACTTGGTCAACATGACATTCTAGTTGGTCAACCAGGTGCTCGACTTGTTCAAGATGGCATTCTAACTCGGTTAACAAGACATCGACATGTCCAACAAGGCATTCTACTTGTTCAAAAGGCCATTCAAATTGGTCAACAAGACATACAAGGCATTCGACTTGGTCAACAAAACATACAAGGCATTTGACTTGTTCTGCAAGGCCTCTTCGTCAACAAGGCATTCGGCTTGTTCAAAACGGCATTTGACTTTATCAACAATGCATTTAAGTTGCTCAACAAGGCATTCTACTTGTTCAAAGGGCATTTGACTTGGTCAACAGGGCATACAAGACATTCTACTTGTTTAACAAGGCATTCGACTTGTACAACGAGCCATTTTACTGGTCGACAAGGCATTCGACTTTTAAACAAGGCATTCAATTTGTTCAACAAGGAGTTCGACTTGTTCAACAAGGCATTCGACTGTTCACAAGGCATTCGACTTTTTAACAAGGCTTCTACATGTTCAACAAGTCATGACTTTGTCCACAAGGAATTCAACTTGTTCAACACGGCATTCGACTTGGTCAACAAGGCATTCTACCGTGTTAACAAAGCATTCGACTTTTCCAACAAGGCATTTTACTTGGTGAAAAATGCATTCGACTTGTCCAACAAGGCATTCGACTTGTTCCCCAAGGCATTCTACCGTGTTAACAAAGCATTCGACTTTTCCAACAAGGCATTTTACTTGGTGAAAAATGCATTCGACTTGTCCAACAAGGCATTCGACTTGTTCCCCAAGGCATTCTACTTGCTCAACAAGGCGATCGACTTGTTTAACAAGGCATTTTACTTGGTCAACAAGGCATTCGAGTTGTTCAACAAGACATTCTACTTGATCAGTAGGGCATTCGACTTGTCCAACAAGGCATTCTACTAGTTCAACAAGGCATTCTACTTGGTTAACTGGGCATTCGATTTGTTCAACAAGGCATTCGACTTTCTTAACAAGGCATTTAAGTTGTTATACAAGGCATTCTACTTGTTCAAAGGGCATTTGACTAGGTCAACAAGGCATACAAGGCATTCTACTTGTTCAACAAGGCAATCGACTTGTACAACAAGGCATTTTACTTGGTCAACAAGACATTCTACTTGATCAGTAGGGCATTCGACTTGTCCAACAAGACATTCTACTAGTTCAACAAGGCATTCTACTTGGTCAACTGGGCATTCGACTTGTTCAACAAGGCATTCGACTTTTTTAACAAGGCATTTAACTTGTTATACAAGGCATTCTACTTGTTCAAAGGGCATTTGACTAGGTCAACAAGGCATACAAGGCATTCTACTTGTTCAACAAGGCATTTTACTTGGTCAACAAGGCATTGGACTTGTTCAACAAGGCATTCGAGTTTTTCAACAAGGCGTTTGACTTGTTCAACAAGGCATTCTACTTGTTTAACAAGGCATTCTACTTGTTCAACAAGGCATACTACTTGTTCAAAGGCCATTCAAATTGGTCAAAAAGACATACAAGGCATTCGACTTGGTCAAAACGGCATACAAGGCATTCGAATTGTTTACAAGGCATTACTCTTGGTCAACAAGGCATTCGACTTGTTTAACAATGCTTCTACTAGTTCAACAAGGCATGTCTTTGTGAGCAAGAATTTCAACCTATTCAACAAGGCATTTGACTTGGTCAACATGACATTCTAGTTGGTCAACCAGGTGCTCGGCTTGTTTAACATGGCATTCTACTCGGTCAACAAGGCATTCTACTTGGTCCACAAGGCATTCGACTTTATCAACAATGCATTTAAGTTGTTCACAAGGTATTGTACTGTTCAAAGGGCATTTGACTTGGTCAACAAGGCATACAAGGCATTCTACTTGTGTAACAAGTATTTCGACTTGTACAACAAGGCATTTTACTTGGTCGACAAGGCATTCAACTTGTTCAACAAGGCATTCAATTTGTTCAACAAGGAGTTCGACTTGTTCAACAAGGCATTCGACTTGTTAAACCAGGCTTCTACTTGTTCAACAAGGAATGACGTTGTGAGCATGAAACTCAACTTATTCAACAAGGCATTCGACTTGGTCAACAAGACATTCTAGTTGGTCAACCAGGTGCTGCGCTTGTTCAACATGGCATTCTACTCGGTCACCAAGGCATTCTACTTTGTCAACAAGACATTCGACTTGTCCAACAAGGCATTCTACTTGGTCAACAAGGCGTTCAACTTGTTTAAAAAGTTATTCTACTTGGTCAACAAGAAATACTACTTGTTCTAAAGGCCATTCAAATTGGTCAACAAGACATACAAGGTATTCGACTTGGTCAACACAACATACAAGGAATTCGGATTGTTTAACAAGGCGTTACTCTTGGTCAACAAGGTATTCGGCTTGTTCAACAAGGCATTCGACCTTCTCAACAAGGCATTTAAGTTGTTATACAAGGCATTCTACTTGTTCAAAGGTCATTTGACTTGGTCAACAAGGCATACAAGAAATTTCCTTGTTCAATATGGCAATCGACTTGTACAACAAGGCATTTTACTTGGTCAACAATGCATTCGACTTGTTCAACAAGGCATTCAATTTTTTCAACAAGGCGTTCGACTTGTTCAACAAGGCATACTACTTGTTCAAAAGGCCATTCAAATTGGTCAACAAAACATACAAGGCATTTGACTTGTTCTGCAAGGCCTCTTCGTCAACAAGGCATTCGGCTTGTTCAAAACGGCATTTGACTTTATCAACAATGCATTTAAGTTGCTCAACAAGGCATTCTACTTGTTCAAAGGGCATTTGACTTGGTCAACAGGGCATACAAGACATTCTACTTGTTCAACACGGCATTCGACTTGGTCAACAAGGCATTCTACCGTGTTAACAAAGCATTCGACTTTTCCAACAAGGCATTTTACTTGGTGAAAAATGCATTCGACTTGTCCAACAAGGCATTCGACTTGTTCCCCAAGGCATTCTACTTGCTCAACAAGGCGATCGACTTGTTTAACAAGGCATTTTACTTGGTCAACAAGGCATTCGAGTTGTTCAACAAGACATTCTACTTGATCAGTAGGGCATTCGACTTGTCCAACAAGGCATTCTACCGTGTTAACAAAGCATTCGACTTTTCCAACAAGGCATTTTACTTGGTGAAAAATGCATTCGACTTGTCCAACAAGGCATTCGACTTGTTCCCCAAGGAATTCTACTTGCTCAACAAGGCGATCGACTTGTTTAACAAGGCATTTTACTTGGTCAACAAGGCATTCGAGTTGTTCAACAAGACATTCTACTTGATCAGTAGGGCATTCGACTTGTCCAACAAGGCATTCTACTAGTTCAACAAGGCATTCTACTTGGTTAACTGGGCATTCGATTGTTCAACAAGGCATTCGACTTTCTTAACAAGGCATTTAAGTTGTTATACAAGGCATTCTACTTGTTCAAAGGGCATTTGACTAGGTCAACAAGGCATACAAGGCATTCTACTTGTTCAACAAGGCAATCGACTTGTACAACAAGGCATTTTACTTGGTCAACAAGACATTCTACTTGATCAGTAGGGCATTCGACTTGTCCAACAAGACATTCTACTAGTTCAACAAGGCATTCTACTTGGTCAACTGGGCATTCGACTTGTTCAACAAGGCATTCGACTTTTTTAACAAGGCATTTAACTTGTTATACAAGGCATTCTACTTGTTCAAAGGGCATTTGACTAGGTCAACAAGGCATACAAGGCATTCTACTTGTTCAACAAGGCAATCGACTTGTACAACAAGGCATTTTACTTGGTCAACAAGGCATTGGACTTGTTCAACAGGCATTCGAGTTTTTCAACAAGGCGTTTGACTTGTTCAACAAGGCATTCTACTTGTTTAACAAGGCATTCTACTTGTTCAACAAGGCATACTACTTGTTCAAAGGCCATTCAAATTGGTCAAAAAGACATACAAGGCATTCGACTTGGTCAAAACGGCATACAAGGCATTCGAATTGTTTAACAAGGCATTACTCTTGGTCAACAAGGCATTCGACTTGTTTAACAATGCTTCTACTAGTTCAACAAGGCATGTCTTTGTGAGCAAGAATTTCAACCTATTCAACAAGGCATTTGACTTGGTCAACATGACATTCTAGTTGGTCAACCAGGTGCTCGGCTTGTTTAACATGGCATTCTACTCGGTCAACAAGGCATTCTACTTGGTCCACAAGGCATTCGACTTTATCAACAATGCATTTAAGTTGTTCAACAAGGCATTGTACCTTTTCAAAGGGCATTTGACTTGGTCAACAAGGCATACAAGGCATTCTACTTGTGTAACAAGGCATTCGACTTGTACAACAAGGCATTTTACTTGGTCGACAAGGCATTCAACTTGTTCAACAAGGCATTCAATTTGTTCAACAAGGAGTTCGACTTGTTCAACAAGGCATTCGACTTGTTAAACCAGGCTTCTACTTGTTCAACAAGGAATGACGTTGTGAGCATGAAACTCAACTTATTCAACAAGGCATTCGACTTGGTCAACAAGACATTCTAGTTGGTCAACCAGGTGCTGCGCTTGTTCAACATGGCATTCTACTCGGTCACCAAGGCATTCTACTTTGTCAACAAGACATTCGACTTCTCCAACAAGGCATTCTACTTGGTCAACAAGGCGTTCAACTTGTTTAACAAGTTATTCTACTTGGTCAACAAGGCATACTACTTGTTCTAAGGGCCATTCAAATTGGTCAACAAGACATACAAGGTATTCGACTTGGTCAACACAACATACAAGGCATTCGGATTGTTTAACAAGGCGTTACTCTTGGTCAACAAGGTATTCGGCTTGTTCAACAAGGCATTCGACCTTCTCAACAAGGCATTTAAGTTGTTATACAAGGCATTCTACTTGTTCAAAGGTCATTTGACTTGGTCAACAAGGCATACAAGAATTTCCTTGTTCAATATGGCAATCGACTTGTACAACAAGGCATTTTACTTGGTCAACAATGCATTCGACTTGTTGAACAAGGCATTCAATTTTTTCAACAAGGCGTTCGACTTGTTCAACAAGGCATACTACTTGTTCAAAAGGCCATTCAAATTGGTCAACAAAACATACAAGGCATTTGACTTGTTCTGCAAGGCCTCTTCGTCAACAAGGCATTCGGCTTGTTCAAAACGGCATTTGACTTTATCAACAATGCATTTAAGTTGCTCAACAAGGCATTCTACTTGTTCAAAGGGCATTTGACTTGGTCAACAGGGCATACAAGACATTCTACTTGTTTAACAAGGCATTCGACTTGTACAACGAGCCATTTTACTTGGTCGACAAGGCATTCGACTTGTTAAACAAGGCATTCAATTTGTTCAACAAGGAGTTCGACTTGTTCAACAAGGCATTCGACTTGTTAAACCAGGCTTCTACTTGTTCAACAAGGAATGACGTTGTGAGCATGAAACTCAACTTATTCAACAAGGCATTCGACTTGGTCAACAAGACATTCTAGTTGGTCAACCAGGTGCTGCGCTTGTTCAACATGGCATTCTACTCGGTCACCAAGGCATTCTACTTTGTCAACAAGACATTCGACTTGTCCAACAAGGCATTCTACTTGGTCAACAAGGCGTTCAACTTGTTTAACAAGTTATTCTACTTGGTCAACAAGGCATACTACTTGTTCTAAAGGCCATTCAAATTGGTCAACAAGACATACAAGGTATTCGACTTGGTCAACACAACATACAAGGCATTCGGATTGTTTAACAAGGCGTTACTCTTGGTCAACAAGGTATTCGGCTTGTTCAACAAGGCATTCGACCTTCTCAACAAGGCATTAAGTTGTTATACAAGGCATTCTACTTGTTCAAAGGTCATTTGACTTGGTCAACAAGGCATACAAGAAATTTCCTTGTTCAATATGGCAATCGACTTGTACAACAAGACATTTTACTTGGTCAACAATGCATTCGACTTGTTCAACAAGGCATTCAATTTTTCAACAAGGCGTTCGACTTGTTCAACAAGGCATACTACTTGTTCAAAAGGCCATTCAATGGTCAACAAAACATACAAGGCATTTGACTTGTTCTGCAAGGCCTCTTCGTCAACAAGGCATTCGGCTTGTTCAAAACGGCATTTGACTTTATCAACAATGCATTTAAGTTGCTCAACAAGGCATTCTACTTGTTCAAAGGGCATTTGACTTGGTCAACAGGGCATACAAGACATTCTACTTGTTTAACAAGGCATTCGACTTGTACAACGAGCCATTTTACTTGGTCGACAAGGCATTCGACTTGTTAAACAAGGCATTCAATTTGTTCAACAAGGAGTTCGACTTGTTCAACAAGGCATTCGACTTGTTCAACAAGGCATTTGACTTTTTAACAAGGCTTCTACATGTTCAACAAGTCATGACTTTGTCCACAAGGAATTCAACTTGTTCAACACGGCATTCCACTTGGTCAACAAGGCATTCTACCGTGTTAACAAAGCATTCGACTTTTCCAACAAGGCATTTTACTTGGTGAAAAATGCATTCGACTTGTCCAACAAGGCATTCGACTTGTTCCCCAAGGCATTCTACTTGCTCAACAAGGCGATCGACTTGTTCAACAAGGCATTCTACTTGTTCAACAAGGCATTCCACTTCGTCAACAAGACATTCGACTTGTTCAACAAGGCATTCTACTTGGTCAACTAGGCATACTACTTGTTCAAAAGGCCATTCATATTGGTCAACAAGTCATACAAGGTATTCGACTTGTTCAACAAGGCATTCGACCTTCTCAACAAGGCATTTAAGTTGTTATACAAGGCATTCTACTTGTTCAAAGGTCATTTGACTTGGTCAACAAGGCATACAAGAAATTTACTTGTTCAATAAGGCAATCGACTTGTACAACAAGGCATTTTACTTTGTCAACAATGCATTCGACTTGTTCAACAAGGCATTCAATTTGTTCAACAAGGCGTTCGACTTGTTCCACAAGGCATACTACTTGTTCAAAAGGCCATTCAAATTGGTCAACAAGTCATACAAGGTATTCGACTTGGTCAACACAGCATGCAAGGCATTCAAATTGTTTAAAAAGGAGTTACTCTTGGTCAACAAGGCATTCGGCTTGTTCAACAAGGCATTTAAGTTGTTATACAAGGCATTCTACTTGTTCAAAGGGCATTTGACATGGTCAACAAGGCATACAAGGCATTCTACTTGTTCAACAAGGCAATCGACTTGTACAACAAGGCATTTTACTTGGCTAACAAGGCATTCGACTTGTTCAACATCGCATTCGATTTGTTCAACAAGGCGTTCGTCTTGTTCTACAAGGCATTCTACCTGTCCAACATGGCATACGACTTGTTCAAAAGGCCATTCAAATTGGTCAACAAGACATACAAGGCATTTGACTTGGTCAACAAAGAATACAAGGCATTCGAATTGTTTAACAATGCATTACTCTTGGTCAACAAGGCATCCGGCTTGTTCAACAAGGCATTCGACTTTGTTAACAAGGCATTTAAGTTTCAACAAGGCATTCTACTTGTTCAAAGGGCATTTGACTTGGTCAACAAGGCATACAAGGCATTCTACTTGTTTGACAAGGCATTCGACTTGTACAAGAAGGAATTTTACTTGGTCGACAAGGCATTCGACTTGTTCAACAAGGCATTCAATTTGTTCAACAAGGAGTTCGACTTTTTCAACAAGGCATTTGACGTGTTTAACCAGGCTTCTACTTGTTCAACAAGGAATGACTTTGTGAGTAAGAAATTCAACCTATTCAACAAGACATTCGACTTGTTCATCAAGACATTATAGTTGGTCAACCAGGTGCTCGGCTTGTTCAACATGACATTCTACACAGTCAACAAGGCATTCTACGTGGTCAACAAGACATTCGACTTGTCCAACAAGGCATTCTACTTGGTCAACAAGGCATTCTACTTGGTCGACAAGGCGATCGACTTGTTCAACAAGACATTCCAGTTGGTCAACAAGGCATTCTACTTGTTCAAAAAGCCATTCAAATTGGTCAACAAGATATACAAGGCATTCGACTTGGTCAACAAAGCATACAAGGCACTCGACTTGTTCAGGAAGGCCTTACTCTTTGTTCAACAAGGCATTCGGCTTGTTCAAAAAGTCATTCGACTTTGTCATCAAAAGTTGTTCAACAAGGCATTATACTTATTCAAATGGCATTTTACTTGGTCAACAAGGCATTCGACTTGTTACACAAGGCATTCGACTTGTCCAACAAGGCATTTTACTTGGTCAATAAGGCATTCAACTTGTTCAACAAGACATTCTACTTGGTCAGTAAGGCATTCGACTTGTCCAACAAGGCATTCTACTAGTTCAACAAGGCATTCTACTTGGTCGACAAGGCGATTTACTTGTTCTACAAGGCATTCTACTTGGTCAACGAGGCATTCTACTTGTTCAAAAGGCATTCAAATTGGTCAACAACACATAAAAGGCATTAGACTTGGTCAACAAAGCATACAAGGCATTCGACTTGTTTAACAAGGCATTACTCTTGGTCAACAAGGCATTCGGCTTGTTCAAAAAGGCATGCGACTTTGTCAACAGGGCATTTAAGTTATTCAACAAGGCATTTTACTTATTCAAAGGGCATTTTACTTGGTCAACAAGGCATTTGACTTGTTCCACAAGGCATTCGACTTGTCCTACAAGACATTTTAGTTGGTCAACAAGGCATTCGACTTGTTCAACAAGACATTCTACTTGGTCATTCAGGCATTCGACTTGTCCAACAAGGCTTTCTACTAGCTCAACAAGGCATTCTACTTGGTCAACAAGGCGATTGACTTGTTCAACAAGGCATTCTTCTTGGTCAACAAGGTATTCTACTTGTTCAAAAGGCATTCCAATTGGTCAACAAGACATTCTACTTTGTCATTCAGGCATTCGACTTTTCCAACAAGGCATTCTACTAGTTCAACAAGGCATTCTACTTGTTCAACAAGGCATTACTCTTGGTCAACAAGGCATTCGACTTGCTCAACAAGGCATTCGACTTTCTCAACAAGGCATTTAAATTGTTATACAAGGCATTCTACTTGTTCAAAGGGCATTTGACTTGGTTAACAAGGCATTCAAGGCATTCTACTTGTTCAACAAGGCAATCGACTTGTACAACAAGGCATTTTACTTACAAGGCATTTGATTTGTTCAACAAGGCATTCGACTTCTTCAACAAGGCATTCTACCTGTCCAACAAGGCATACGACTTGATCAAAAGACCATTCAAATTGGTCAACAAGACATACAAGGCATTTGACTTGGTCAACAAAGCATACAAGACATTCGAATTGTTTAACAATGCATTACTCTTGGTCAAAAAGGCATCCGGCTTGTTCAACAAGGCATTCGACTTTGTCAACAAGGCATTTAAGTTGTTCAACAAGGCATTCTACTTGTTCAAAGGGCATTTGACTTGGTCGACAAGGCATACAAGGCATTCTACTTGTTTAACAAGGCATTCGACTTGTACAACAAGGCATTTTACTTGGTCGACAAGGCATACAAGGCATTCTACTTGTTCAACAAGGCATTACTCTTGGTCAACAAGGCATTCGACTTGCTCAACAAGGCATTCGACTTTCTCAATAAGGCATTTAAGTTGTTATACAAGGCATTCTACTTGTTCAAAGGGCATTTGACTTGGTTAACAAGGCATTCAAGGCATTCTACTTGTTCAACAAGGCAATCGACTTGTACAACAAGGCATTTTACTTGTACAACAAAGCATTCCATTTGTTCAACAAGGCATTCGATTTGTTCAACAAGGCATTCGACTTGTTCAACAAGGCATTCTACCTGTCCAACAAGGCATACGACTTGTTCCAAAGGCCATTTTGGTCGACAAGACATACAAGGCATTTGACTTGGTCAACAAAGCATACAAGGCATTCGAATTGTTTAACAATGCATTACTCTTGGTCAAAAAGCCATCCGGCTTGTTCAACAAGGCATTCGACTTTGTCAACAAGGCATTAAAGTTGTTCAACAAGGCATTCTACTTGTTCAAAGGGCATTTGACTTGGTCGACAAGGCATACAAGGCATTCTACTTGTTTAACAAGGCATTGGACTTGTACAACAAGGCATTTTACTTGGTCGACAGGGCATTCGACGTGTTCAACAAGGCATTCAATTTGTTCAACAAGGAGTTCGGCTTGTTCAACAAGGCCATTCGACTTGTTTAACCACGCTTCTACTTGTTCAATAAGGAATGACTTTGTGAGCAAGAAATTCAACCTATTCAACAAGGCATTCGACTTGGTCAACAAGCCATTCTAGTTCGTCAACCTGGTGCTCGGCTTGTTCAACATGGCATTCTACTCGGTCAACAAGGCATTCTACTTGGTCAATAAGGCACTCGACTTGTCCAACAAGGCATTCTACTTTGGCAACAAGGCATTCGACTTGTTCAACAAGGCGTTCTACTTGGTCAACAATGCGATCGACTTGTTCCACAAGACATTCAACTTGGTCAACAAGGCATTCTACTTTTTCAAAAAGCCCTTCAAATTGGTCAACAAGATATACAAGGCGATTTACTTGTTCTACAAGGCATTCTACTTGGTCAACGAGGCATTCTACTTGTTCAAAAGGCATTCAAATTGGTCAACAACACATAAAAGGCATTAGACTTGGTCAACAAAGCATACAAGGCATTCGACTTGTTTAACAAGGCATTACTCTTGGTCAACAAGGCATTCGGCTTGTTCAAAAAGGCATTCGACTTTGTCAACAGGGTATTTAAGTTATTCAACAAGGCATTTTACTTATTCAAAGGGCATTTTACTTGGTCAACAAGGCATTTGACTTGTTCCACAAGGCATTCGACTTGTCCTACAAGACATTTTAGTTGGTCAACAAGGCATTCGACTTGTTCAACAAGACATTCTACTTGGTCATTCAGGCATTCGACTTGTCCAACAAGGCTTTCTACTAGCTCAACAAGGCATTCTACTTGGTCAACAAGGCGATTGACTTGTTCAACAAGGCATTCTTCTTGGTCAACAAGGTATTCTACTTGTTCAAAAGGCATTCCAATTGGTCAACAAGACATTCTACTTTGTCATTCAGGCATTCGACTTTTCCAACAAGGCATTCTACTAGTTCAACAAGGCATTCTACTTGTTCAACAAGGCATTACTCTTGGTCAACAAGGCATTCGACTTGCTCAACAAGGCATTCGACTTTCTCAACAAGGCATTTAAATTGTTATACAAGGCATTCTACTTGTTCAAAGGGCATTTGACTTGGTTAACAAGGCATTCAAGGCATTCTACTTGTTCAACAAGGCAATCGACTTGTACAACAAGGCATTTTACTTGTACAACAAAGCATTCCATTTGTTCAACAAGGCATTCGATTTGTTCAACAAGGCATTCGACTTGTTCAACAAGGCATTCTACCTGTCCAACAAGGCATACGACTTGTTCCAAAGGCCATTTTGGTCGACAAGACATACAAGGCATTTGACTTGGTCAACAAAGCATACAAGGCATTCGAATTGTTTAACAATGCATTACTCTTGGTCAAAAAGCCATCCGGCTTGTTCAACAAGGCATTCGACTTTGTCAACAAGGCATTAAAGTTGTTCAACAAGGCATTCTACTTGTTCAAAGGGCATTTGACTTGGTCGACAAGGCATACAAGGCATTCTACTTGTTTAACAAGGCATTGGACTTGTACAACAAGGCATTTTACTTGGTCGACAGGGCATTCGACGTGTTCAACAAGGCATTCAATTTGTTCAACAAGGAGTTCGGCTTGTTCAACAAGGCCATTCGACTTGTTTAACCACGCTTCTACTTGTTCAATAAGGAATGACTTTGTGAGCAAGAAATTCAACCTATTCAACAAGGCATTCGACTTGGTCAACAAGACATTCTAGTTCGTCAACCTGGTGCTCGGCTTGTTCAACATGGCATTCTACTCGGTCAACAAGGCATTCTACTTGGTCAATAAGGCACTCGACTTGTCCAACAAGGCATTCTACTTTGGCAACAAGGCATTCGACTTGTTCAACAAGGCGTTCTACTTGGTCAACAATGCGATCGACTTGTTCCACAAGACATTCAACTTGGTCAACAAGGCATTCTACTTTTTCAAAAAGCCCTTCAAATTGGTCAACAAGATATACAAGGCATTCGACTTTGTCTACAAAGCACACAAGGCACTCGACCTGTTCACGAAGGCCTTACTCTTTGTCAACAAGGCATTCGACTTGTTCAAAAAGGCATTTGACTTTGTCAACAAGGCATTTAAGTTGTTCAACAAGGCATTTTACTTATTCAAATGGCATTTTACCTCGTCAACAAGGCATTCTACTTGTTCAACAAGGCATAATACTTGTTCAAAAGACCATTTAAATCCGTCAACTAGACATACAAGGCATTCGACATGGTCAACAAAGCATACATTGCATTCCTATTGTTTAACAAGGCATTACTCTTGGTCAACAAGGCATCCGGCTTGTTCAACAAGGCATTCGACTTTCTCAACAAGGCATTTAAGTTGTTCAACAAGGCATTCTACTTGTTCAAAGGGCATTTGACTTGGTCAACAAGGCATACAAGGCATCTACTTGTTTAACAAGGCATTTGACTTGTACAACAAGGCATGTTACTTGATCAACAAGGCATCCGACTTGTTAACAAGGCATTGTTTGTTCAAAAGGCGTTCGACTTGTTCAACAAGGCATTCGACTTGTTAACAATGCTTCTACTCTTCACAAGGAATGACTTTGTGAGCAAGAAAATCAACCTATTCAACAAGGCATTCGACTTGGTCAACATGACATTCTAGTTGGTCAACCTGGTGCTCGGCTTGTTCAACATGCCATTCTACTCGGTCAACAAGGCATTCTACTTGGTCAATAAGGCATTCGACTTGTCCAACAAGGCATTTACTGGTCAACAAGACATTGGACTTGTTCAACAAGGCGTTCTACTTGGTCAAGAAGGCGATCAACTTGTTCAACAAGATATTCAACTTGGTCAACAAGGCATTCTACTTTTTCAAAAAGCCATTCAAATTGGTCAACAAGATATACAAGGCATTCGACTTGGTCACAAAGCACACAAGACACTCGACTTGTTCACGAAGGCCTTACTCTTAGTCAACAAGGCATTCGGCTTGTTAAAAAAGGCATTCGACTTTGTCAACAAGGCATTTTACTTATACAAAGGGCATTTTACTTGGTCAACAAGGCATTCGACTTGTTCAACAAGGCATTCGACTTGTCCAACAGGGCAGCTTACTTGGTCAACAAGGCATTCGACTTGTTCAACAAGACATTCTACTTGGTCATTCAGGCATTCGACTTGTCCAACAAGGCATTCTACTAGTTCAACAAGGCATTCTACTTGGTCAACAAGTCGATTGACTTGTTTAACAAGGCATTCTACTTGGTCAACAAGGCATTCTACTTGTTCAAAAGGCATTCCAATTGGTCAACAAGACATAAAAGGCATTAGACTTGGTCAACAAAGCATACAAGGCATTCGACTTGTTTAACAAGGCATTACTCTTGGTCAACAAGGCATTCGACTTTCTCAACAAGTTATTTAAGTTATTATACAAGGCATTCTACTTGTTCAAAGGGCATTTGACTTGCTCAAGGCATTCTACTTGTTCAACAAGGCATTTTATTTGGTCAACAAGGCATCCGACTTGTTCAACAAGGCATTCAACTTGTTCAACAAGGAGTTCGACTTGTTCAACAAGGCATTCGACTTGTTCCACGATGCTTCTACTTGTTCAACAAGGACGTGAGCAAGAAATTCAACCTATTCAACAATGCATTCGACTTGATCAATATGACATTCTAGTTGGTCAACCAGGTGCTCGACTTGTTCAACATGGCATTGTACTCGGTCAACAAGGCAACGACTTGTCCACAAGGCAT
>SWDC01000057.1:0-62047 GCA_004919715.1 Linderniella brevidens
GGCCTCGGGTCATTAAGTGGACCGAAGTCGGACTTCATATGAAACTAACTTTAAGACTTAGGCTTGGCTAATGCTTAGAAAGACTTGAGGGAAGAATGGAATTCAACACTAAGCCGAGAAATTCGAAAAATGCCTTAAAGGGTATTTCGTAATTACAAATGGTAATAAAATATGTGGAATATTATTTATTAAAACTAAAATTCGAATTTATATTTATATAAATTTCGAAATTTTATTTACCATATTTGAAGATATTTTAATATCTTAGTTAGTTTTCTATTTATAGTATGTTCGTATTTAGATTGTGGTTCAAGCTCGGCTTTCTACCAGTCCATATTCATAAGGGATTTGGTCGACAGAACTAGAAGGGATTCGGTTTAAAACGTGCGTTGCGGTTAATAACGCATGACCCCACAGCGACATTGGCAGGTCTGTGTAACTTAGCATTGATCGAACCTTGTCCAACAGCGTTCGATTTCTGCGTTCGGACACACCACATTTAATTGTGGTGTTCCCGCGGTGTCATCTGTGAAATGATCCCGTTCTCTTTCAAGAACTCGTCAAACGAGACTCATGTCTCGCCACCACTCGATCAGATCGAATGACCTTATATGATTCCCAGTTTTGTTTTTCTACTAAAGCCTTATATTCCTTGAACTTATCAGGGCTTCAGACTTGTATCTCATAGATGTATCTTCCCAAATCTTGAATGATCGTCGGTGAAGGTAATAAAGTAGTGGAAATTACCTCGAGCCGCTTCCCCGAATGGCCCCAAACGTCTGTATGAATCAAAGTTGAGAAGTTCTGTGGCTTTTTGGAAAGTTCCGGTAAAGGGACTTAGTATCTTTCCAAGGATACACGATTCGCAAGTCGGATAAGGGTCCGAACCCACACGGCTTAATCATGCCATTTTCTCCAACTCTCGAATTTTTTTTTATCTCCTGCATGACCAAGTCGAAGATGCCACAATTGTCTCATATTGGTCTCTAATTTCGTTTGTTGGTAATTTGTTCACAGATTCAGTTTTATCTTTGACATTTAGATATATAATCCGATAAGTAAAGTTGCCTTCCGACGCATTATTCCAAAATAATATCGCAATATTATTACTAAAGCGGAACTCATATCCGTTTCCGCTCAAACGGGAATAGAAATAATATTCTTAAGCCCTCTGGGCAATACTAAACAATCAGAAAGCAATAACTTATGTCTACTAGATAAAACAATATTGATCCAATGTGGGTCGCCGGCACTATGTCCGCTTCCTACGTTGATCATGACCTCTCGGTCCGCACCTCCCTTCGTTCCAGACCCTGGTTGAACACAAATGTGAGCGCTTGCTCCTGAGTCTAGGATCCATGAAGCGGAGTACACAGTCATAGAACAATTAGTTTCTAAAACATAATGTTCTTTACCTGAGGCGGCAGCTTCGGGCAATCGCGCTTCCAATGGCCGAGCTCATTGCAGTGAAGGCATTTGTCCGTGGGCTTGGCGCCTTTAGACACGTTTTTCTTGGCCTTGCCTTTGAAACTCCTCCCTTGGGCTTAATGGGCTTGTCCGACTTTTTCTTTCTAATCGACTTCCGAGTCTTATAAGTCGCAACAAGAGCCACTTCCTTTCCCTTTGTCTTTTTCATCTGAGTTTGGGCCGTGACAACTGGTTCATCAACTCAGTTAATGTCATCTCGACCTATTCAGATTATAATTCACAATGAAGGTATTAAAGGAAGCCGGCAGTGACTGGAGCACAAGATCGTTTTGGAGCTCATTGTCCATGAGGAAGTCGAGTGCATCAAGTCTCTCGATCAAACCGATCATTTTCAGCACATGCTCTCTAACGTCGCTGCCCTCATCCATTTTGCAATGAAACAGTTTGCTCTGTCAAAGAGTAGCGAGCACTCCTGGAGTGTTCACCAAAGAGCTCCTTCAAATGAAGCAAAATGGCGTCCACTTCCATTTCCGGGTGGCTTCGCTGCAACTCATTGCTCATGGATAGGAGTATATAGCCCTTGACCTTTGGCTCGTTTATTTGCCACTTGACATACGCAGCCCGATCGTCGTCACTCAGCATCAGTCCCTGGGACTTGCGGTGTAGGGGAATCGAGGACATAGTCAAAGACTCCATACCTAGAACTATCCTGAGGTTACGGAGCCAGTCCACGTAGTTTGGTCCTACCAAACGGTTCTTTTCAAGCAGCATGTTTAAAAGATTCGTCATAGTAACTAGAAAGAAAATAACTCTGCAGAAGATAAAGATCACATAATTAGGTTTATTCTATCATTCATCAAGCGCAAACACGGACTTTTCGTTTCGCTTGACTCCCCTATTTTCTCGAAAATTCTATTCTCCCGATTAAGAATTTCGGAAACTTCGTTGAGTAGTTTCATAATGGAGTTGAGGTCCCCGACTCGATTAGACATGCCTCAGCCTTTAACGCAATATTTGGCCTGCCTAATCGATCGAAGTCGAGTTTCACTCAAACCCATCCTATGAGTATTTCAACTATCTTTGTCTCAGTCAGTGACCCCCACGGCTAACCCTGCATTTTGGGTATAACTGTCTAAGTGCAACCTAATCAACTTATGCTCTAACCGCACATTTGAATTCCGCCTTGCTGCCTTACGCTTCGTGGGGCGGAATATGCTATGGTGAGCGTCGTCAAAAGAACCTGAAACGCTAATGTTAGGGCTTGATGTACGGCGCCAACTTACTCGGAACAAACCGTACAAACTCCATAACACCAGACATCTCAAGCATGATAGAAGACAGGAACCCAATTCCTTTTGTCACTTAGTATATATCAAACGGGAGAAAAAACCTTTTTCACATAAGAGCACATAAAGCATGCATATCATTTCACAAATCGACACGCACGTAAGTAGTAAATAAACCCTAGGAAAATAAACTACAAGGCAACACGAACGGGTTATTTATTCTAGCCCTATTACGTGATATTTGTATGTGGCTTAAAAAATCATCGGTTCTCCGTATGGGCTTTGAAGTCGACAATCGCCCTTCATCATTCGAACAGCCTCCAAGTCGTCGATCGTCCACCAAGTCATCTTCTCCCGGGGATCGTCAACCGTCGAACAGCTTCGTGTATTCTAAACTAAGCCCAATCTAATAAAGACTTTGAAGTACAACACGGGGGGATCATCAGTCCCAAACAACCCGTAAAAGACAAATACAACCCGGGGGGACGAGGCCCTTAACAAATAACACGGAAAACCAAATAGAAATCCTAAACCCGTAAGTGTGCCTTAAATCATAATCATAACGAGCACGTTGACAATTTCATGAATTCTAACCGAAACCGACATTTTGGGCCTTAAATGGGCCAGGCTCGATAAAAAGACCCGTTAGGGTTTTTGGGCAAAAAACCCTAGGCGGTCGTCGTGTCCCAGAGGCTGCAGTTTCGTGCGGGTACGCGGCTGTCCGCGTGGTTGCGCGGCTGTCGCTGCCGTCAGAGGTGGCACCACCATCAGACAGCGGTTGTGCCGCTGCCCGAGGCAGCGGCGCGGTGGTTCGGGTCTTCGTTGCCCGAACCCGCGGCAGCGGATATGCCGTCGCACGATGCGGTTGCGTGTGCGGCTGTGCGGCTGTCTGCGTGTCGCAGCATCTCGGCGGTGGTGCCTTCGACCCCGTCGAGCGGTATTGTGGTCGTGGGTTGGCAAGCGACGCATCGAGCAGCCCCACGCGCCTAGTGCGTTGGCTTTTCGATCGTCTCCCACGAGCCTCGTTTCGATTTAATCATGTTATGATTCCGATCACGAGCCCTGGCTCTGATACCACTGTTTGGAAAGGTACCCGGTTTGTACCCGAGACGCAACGCCCCGGGATACGGTGCGGAATAAAATTTTTTCCGGGTTCCTTCGCAGCTCGGATCGAAAACTCTAATCACGTTGACACATAATAGGGCGGGTCATACCCGTGAGAGATTACCTTTGAAGCGAGTGGCAGCTCCTCGTTGATTGAATTCAAAATATGAGAGATATTCTTGCCAAAATATCTCTCCTAATTGAATTCAAAATTCTATTAAAGGAACATACTATAAATAGAAAACTAACTAAGATATTAAAATATCTTCAAATATGGTAAGTAAATTTCGAAATTTATATAAAATATAAATTTGAATTTTAGTTTTAATAAATAATATTCCAAATATTTTATTACCATATTTGTAAATTACGAAAATACCCTTTAAGGCATTTTTCGAATTTCTCGGCTTAGGGTTGAATTCCAATTCTTCCCTCAAGTCTTTCTAAGCACTTAGCCAAGCCTAAGTCTTAAAGTTAGTTTCATATGAAGTCCGACTTCGGTCCACTTAATGACTCCGATGCCCAATAAGGCGTGGCATAACGACCCGAGGCCCGTTAAGGCCCAAAACACAATCTCTCCTTCTCGGTACACATTGATGATCCTTTTTAAGCCCGACTCTAGGTTCGACTCAATCGGCAAGGGAGGAATCCAAGAGTCCGGTAGGTGCCTAGCCAATCCCGCAGTACCGGACAGATCCCGACTTGAGCACGAATTTCGAAGTAGTCTCATTCCAGAACCTAACTATAGATTATAGTACTATGTACAACCCTTCAGCTATGTCCCGATCGAGTGAGAGCCATGGTATTTGTCAAACTCACTAAACTCGATACTATGATAAAATGACACGAGGCAATTACCAAACTACCCTCCATCTCTAACATGAATTAGTTTAATACCTTGGCCAAGGATTTTGTAATTTCCCGTTGTTATTCTCATAGGACACTTGTCTCGATTACTTGCGAGACTGTGAATCCGTACTTGGCGGTCTAAGCCCGGCAATCACAAATATCCATCAAGACCACATCTGTCCCGCTGACCCATGCAATAGCAAATCGGATCTAGCGAAACCAGTGATAGTCAAGACTTCAAAGTCAACTCCGTCAAAGCCCCTTTCGGTCTAAGGTTAAGGCAGACTACTATAGTTTTTGTCGTCGATCATTCACACTCCTTGAGTAATAAGCCATGTTTGATCGTACGACCTGCGAGTCAGTGTCCGTGAAACGATTCAATCCCTTGATTCGACTCGTATCACAAGACATGACTTCCGGTTCCAAGCGGTATATCGGCACACGATAAGTCATCTAGAAATAAGCCATGATTGGTTTTCCAGCACCCAACTGAAACCTAAGGCTTATGGACATTTTATGTTCGAGTTTAAAAGTCCACTGGTGCCTTCCTCTCTCGTACCCATCGAGAACAGTTACTCAACTCGACACATTTGGATTTATTCATTTATTGCTTTACCCGATGCTAAGTAAAGAACTCATATAACCAATAAACGAATAATGCCTTTATTAATACCCAAAACAATGTTTGATCACATTGACAATCGAATGATAAATAAGCTAATGCCCTATACAATCCAATCCTCGTATAGCATTCGAGGGCATATCCATAACAGATGAATGCCTTGTTGACCAAGTAAAATGCCATGTTGTACAAGTCGAATGCCTTGTTGAACAAGCAGTATGACTTTTATGCCTTGTTGACCAACTCAAATGCCCTATGAACAAGTAGAATGCCTTGTTGAACAACATACATGCCTTGTTTACAAAGTCGAATGCCTTGGTGAACAAGTGGAATGGGTTGTTGACCAAGTAGAATGCCTTGTTGAACAAGTCGAATGCCTTGTTGAACAAGTCGAATTCCTCGTTGAACAAGTCGAATGCCTTGTTGAACAAGTCGAATTCCTCGTTGAACAAGTCGAATGCCTTGTTGACCAAGTAAAATGCCTTGTTGGACAAGTCGAATACCTTGTGGAACAAATCGAATGGCTTGTTGAACAAGTCGAATGCCTTCTTGACCAAGTAAAATGCCTTGTTGTACAAGTCGAATGCCTTGTTGAACAAGGATAATGCCTTGTATGCCTTACATGCCTTGTTGAACAAGTCAAATGCCTTTTGAACAAGTAGAATGCCTTATTGAACACCATAAATGCCTTGTTCATAAAGACGAATGCCTTGTTGAACAAGTCGAATGTCTTGTTGACCAGGGAAAATGCCTTGTTGTACAAGTCGAATGCCTTGTTGAACAAGCAGAATGCCTTGTTGACCAACTCAAATGCCCTATGAACAAGTAGAATGCCTTGTTGACAACATAAATGCCTTGTTCACAAAGTCGAATGCCTTGTTGAATAAGTCGAATGTCTTGTTGACCAAGTAGAATGCCTTATTGAACAAGTCGAATGCCTTATTGAACAAGTGGAATTCCTCGTTGAAGAAATCAAATGCCTTGTTGACCAAGATAAATGCCTTGTTGGACAAGTCGAATGCCATGTGGAACAAGTCGAATACCTTGTTAAACAAATCAAATGCCTTGTTGAACAAGAAGAATGCCTTGTTGACCAAGTAAAATGCCATGTTGACAAGTCGAATGCCTTGTTGAACAAGCAGAATGACTTTTATGCCTTGTTGACCAACTCAAATGCCCTATGAACAAGTAGAATGCCTTATTGACAACATAAATACCTTGTTCACAAAGTCGAATGCCTTGTTGAACAAGTCGAATGTCTTGTTGACCAAGTAGAATGCCTTGTGGAACAAGTCGAATGCCTTGTTGGACAAGTCGAATTCCTCGTTGAACAAGTCGAATGCCTTGTTGACCAAGTAAAATGCCTTGTTGGACAAGTCGAATGCCTTGTTGAACAAATCGAATGACTTGTTGAACAAGTCGAATGCCTTGTTGACCAAGTAAAATGCCTTGTTGTACAGGTCGAATGCCTTGTTGAACAAGGAGAATGCCTTGTTTGCCTTGTTGAATAAGTCACATGCCCTTTGAACAAGTAGAATGTCTTGTTGAACAACATAAATGCCTTGTTCACAAAGAAGAATGCCATGTTAAAAAGGTCGATTGTCTTGTTGACCAAGTAGTATGCCTTGTTGAACAAGCCGAACGCCTTGTTGAACAAATCGAATGGCTTGTTGAATAAGTCGAATGCCTTGTTGACCCAGTAAAATGCCTTGTTGTACAAGTCGAATGCCTTGTTGAACAAGCAGAATGACTTTTATGCCATGTTGACCAACTCAAATGCCCTATGAACAAGTAGAATGCCTTGTTGAACAAGTCGAAAGCCTTGTTGAACAAGTCGAATGCCTGGTTGAACAAGTCGAATTCCTCGTTGAACAAGTCGAATGCCTTGTTGAACAAGTCGAATTCCTCGTTGAACAAGTCGAATGCCTTGTTGACCAAGTAAAATGCCTTGTTGGACAAGTCGAATGCATTGTGGAACAAATCTAATGGCTTGTTGAACATGTCGAATGCCTTGTTGACCAAGTAAAATGCCTTGTTGTACAAGTCGAATGTCTTGTTGAACAAGGATAATGCCTTGTATGCCTTGTATGCCTTGTTGAACAAGTCAAATGCCCTTTGAACAAGTAGAATGCCTTGTTGAACACCATAAATGCCTTGTTGAACAAGTCAAATGTCTTGTTGACCAGGTAAAATGCCTTGTTGTACAAGTCGAATGCCTTGTTGAACAAGCAGAATGCCTTGTTGACCAACTCAAATGCCCTATGAACAAGTAGAATGCCTTGTTGAACAACAAAAATGCCTTGTTCACAAAGTCGAATGCCTTGTTGAACAAGTCGAATGTCTTGTTGACCAAGTAGAATGCCTTGTTGAACAAGTCGAATGCCTTATTGAACAAGTGGAATTCCTCGTTGAACAAGTCGAATGCCTTGTTGACCAAGATAAATGCCTTGTTGGACAAGTCGAATGCCATGTGGAACAAGTTGAATACCTTGTTAAACAAATCAAATGCCTTGTTGAACAAGAAGAATGCCTTGTTGACCAAGTAAAATGCCATGTTGACAAGTCGAATGCCTTGTTGAACAAGCAGAATGACTTTTATGCCTTGTTGACCAACTCAAATGCCCTATGAACAAGTAGAATGCCTTATTGACAACATAAATACCTTGTTCACAAAGTCGAATGCCTTGTTGAAGAAGTCGAATGTCTTGTTGACCAAGTAGAATGCCTTGTTGAACAAGTCGAATGCCTTGTTGAACGAGTCGAATTCCTCGTTGAACAAGTCGAATGCCTCGTTGACCAAGTAAAATGCCTTGTTGGACAAGTCGAATGCCTTGTTGAACAAATCGAATGGCTTGTTGAACAAGTCGAATGCCTTGTTGACCAAGTAAAATGCCTTGTTGTACAAGTCGAATGCCTTGTTGAACAAGGAGAATGCCTTGTTGAACAAGGAGAATGCCTTGTTTGCCTTGTTGAATAAGTCACATGCCCTTTGAACAAGTAGAATGCCTTGTTGAACAACATAAATGCCTTGTTCACAAAGACGAATGCCATGTTGAAAAGGTCGATTGTCTTGTTGACCAAGTAGAATGCCTTGTTGAACAACATAAATGCCTTATTCACAAAGTCGAATGCCTTTTTAACAAGTCGAATGTCTTGTTGACCAAGTAGAATGCCTGGTTGAACAAGTCGAATGCCTTGTTGAACAAGTCGAATTACTCGTTGAACAAGTCGAATGCCTTGTTGAGAAAGTAAAATGCCTTGTTGGACAAGTCGAATGCCTTGTGGAACAAATCGAATGGCTTGTTGAACAAGTCGAATGCCTTGTTGACCAAGTAAAATGCCTTGTTGTACTAGTCGAATGCCTTGTTGAACAAGCAAAATGACTTTTATGCCATGTTGACCAACTCAAATGCCCTATGAACAAGTAGAATGCCTTGTTGAACAACATAAATGCGTTGTTCACAAAGTCGAATGCCTTGTTGAACAAGTCGAATGTCTTGTTGACCAAGTAGAATGCCTTGTTGAACAAGTGGAATTCCTCGTTGAACAAGTCGAATGCCTTGTTGACCAAGATAAATGCCTTGTTGGACAAGTCGAATGCCATGTGGAACAAGTCGAATACCTTGTTAAACAAATCAAATGCCTTGTTGAACAAGAAGAATGCCTTGTTGACCAAGTAAAATGCCATGTTGACAAGTCGAATGCCTTGTTGAACAAGCAGAATGACTTTTATGCCTTGTTGACCAACTCAAATGCCCTATGAACAAGTAGAATGCCTTATTGACAACATAAATACCTTGTTCACAAAGTTGAATGCCTTGTTGAACAAGTCGAATGTCTTGTTGACCAAGTAAAATGCCTTGTTGAACAAGTCGAATGCCTTGTTGAACGAGTCGAATTCCTCGTTGAACAAGTAGAATGCCTTGTTGACCAAGTAAAATGCCTTGTTGGACAAGTCGAATGACTTGTTGAACAAATCGAATGGCTTGTTGAACAAGTCGAATGCCTTGTTGACCAAGTAAATGCCTTGTTGTACAAGTCGAATGCCTTGTTGAACAAGGAGAATGCCTTGTTTGCCTTGTTGAATAAGTCACATGCCCTTTGAACAAGTAGAATGCCTTGTTGAACAACATAAATGCCTTGTTCACAAAGACGAATGCCATGTTGAAAAGGTCGATTGTCTTGTTGACCAAGTAGAATGCCTTGTTGAACAACATAAATGCCTTGTTCACAGTGTCGAATGCCTTTTTAACAAGTCGAATGTCTTGTTGACCAAGTAGAATGTCTGGTTGAACAAGTCGAATGCCTTGTTGAACAAGTCGAATTACTCGTTGAACAAGTCGAATGCCTTGTTGAGAAAGTAAAATGCCTTGTTGGACAAGTCGAACGCCTTGTGGAACAAATCGAATGGCTTGTTGAACAAGTCCAATGCCTTGTTGACCAAGTAAAATGCCTTGTTGTACAAGTCGAATGCCTTGTTGGACAAGCAGAATGACTTTTATGCCATGTTGACCAACTCAAATGCCCTATGAACAAGTAGAATGCCTTGTTGAACAACATAAATGCCTTGTTCACAAAGTCGAATGCCTTGTTGAACAAGTCGAATGTCTTGTTGACCAAGTAGAATGCCTTGTTGAACAAGTCGAATGCCTTGTTGAACAAGTCGAATTCCTCGTTGAACAAGTCGAATGCCTTGTTGACCAAGTAAAATGACTTGTTGGACAAGTCGAATGCCTTGTGGAACAAGTCGAATACCTTGTTGAACAAATCGAATGGCTTGTTGAACAAGTCGAATGCCTTGTTGACCAAGTAAAATGCCTTGTTGTACAAGTCGAATGCCTTGTTGAACAAGCAGAATGACTTTTATGCCTTGTTGACCAACTCAAATGCCCTATGAACAAGTAGAATGCCTTATTGACAACATAAATACCTTGTTCAAAAAGACGAATGCCATGTTGAACAAGTCGATTGTCTTGTTGACCAAGTAGAATGCCTTGTTGAACAAGCCGAACGCCTTGTTGAACAAATCGAATTCCTCGTTGAACAAGTCGAATGCCTTGTTGACCAAGTAAAATGCCTTGTTGTACAAGTCGAATGCCTTGTTGAACAAATCGAATGACTTGTTGAACAAGTCGAATGCCTTGTTGACCAAGTAAAATGCCTTTGTTGTACAGGTCGAATGCCTTGTTGAACAAGGAGAATGCCTTGTTTGCCTTGTTGAATAAGTCACATGCCCTTTGAACAAGTAGAATGTCTTGTTGAACAACATAAATGTCTTGTAAAAATTTTCGCTAGAGAGAGAAACTAGAGAGAATTCGTAAACCCAACGTGTTCGGCCGCCGGGGCTGTTTTCATCGCCTACCACCGCCGTTTTTGGCCACTCCCGGATAGGGCGTGACCAGCCGGTGGCAGGGACCTCCATCACCGGCGTTTGGAGGGTTACACCACGTGCTTTTACTCTTTGAATTTTTGAATTTTTTAGGATCCTAGTTATGACATCTTCTTCTTCCATGGATGGTTCAAAGCTCTCGGCATCTTCTAATTCATGCGATCCATGCTTGCAACAACCAGATCTTGATGGACTACGTTCTGCATACCCGGAGTTTGCCACGCAATTATCGGCGTTTGCATCTTTGAAGGCGCGGGTTCAGGATCACGACCCGACGATGGATGCATCGGCGGAGATGACGATGTTTTTGCATGATCCATCTATTTCCGGCGAAGATTTGGTGCATCTGGAACATCAAGCAGAGAATAATCAAATTTTGGTAAAGATCCTTGCATATCTTCGGGCAAATATGGGAATATCCCGTCCAGGTTCGACGTATCTGCACCAAGATCGGGCTATGGATTCATCTATTTCCGGCGAAGATTTGGCGCATCTGGAGCAGCAAGTAGAGAATAACCCAATTATGGCAAAGATCCTCGCATATCTTCGGGCAGATATGGGAATATCTCGTCTAGGTTCGATGTATCTGCACCAAGATCGGGCACCCAAAAATAGAATGCCTTGTATGGATTCATCTATCTCCGGCGAAGATTTGGCACATCTGGAGCAGCAAGCAGAGAATAATCCAATTATGGTAAAGATCCTTGCATACCTTCGGGCAGATATGGGAATATCTCGTCCAGGTTCGATGTATCTGCACCAAGATCGGGCACCCAAAAATAGAATGCCTTGTATGGATTCATCTATCTCCGGCGAAGATTTGGCGAATCTGGAGCAGCAAGCAGAGAATAATCCAATTATGGCAAAGATCCTTGCATATCTTCGGGCAGATATGGGAACATCTCGTCCAGGTTCGTTGCACCAAGATCGGTTCCCAAAAATAGAATGCCTTGTATGGATTCCTCAACGACGGATTGGGCTGAGATTGGATCCATTCTCTACAATTCGCTTTCAGAAAATATTCCCGGATTTAGCGAACGATTTGATGTGGCAGCGTTCGAAGATCTAATTGGGCACGTTCATGGAGCTCCACCGGAGCAGCAACCACCACCGTCGACACATATGGCTAGCGGATCGCTATACAGGCCGGACACACGGAATAATCCTATGCGCCCGTGGACCCGCCGCCAACGGCGCTACCCGGACATTATCGGCCCGCTACGTGACCCACGGATTGGAAATGACCGCCCTATACGCCCAGACACACCACCGCCGCCATCTGGCATGGCCTTGATCAACGATGATGCGTCAGATGATCCAAAGATAAAGCCGCAGTCACCGACCACGACGGCTGCGAGGAACGAGATTAGGGCCGATGCTGATGGGCCTAGGGTTTCACTGTCCCGGGTTGCTGATGGGCCCAAGGAGTCGCCGCCCAGGGTTTCGCCGTCTAGGGCTGCGGCAGAAGGAACTAGGGCTTCAACGTTTAGGATCTCGTCGTCTCGGGTTTCCACTTATGGGCCTAGGGTTATCAATCCTAGGGTTTCGCCGTTAATAACTCACCCGGCTGTACCTCATGGCTGCAAACCATGGCACCATTGCCGACGCGCAAGGAGGTGTCTACCTCGCCGCACGTAAACCCTCAGCCATCGTTTGCTGCGGTAACTCGCGGGACGGTGCACGAAGAAGCACCTCGCAAACCAAGCCCTACACGCTATACCTTGACATATACAGCCCCAACTCTCAAGGACGGTGTCGCGGAGGCCTGCCCATCATGGGAGGTCGCAAAGAGGGGTGCGGCACGTTGGGACAATACCCTCGTAGGGTATTTTCTGGGGAAAAACCATATTTCCCGTTTGTTGAACGGCATTTCCGTTCAATTTGGGAGGAACTGTTGGAGGTACGCGCAACGGCCAACGGTTTTTTCAAATTCAGATTTGCAACCGCGGCAGCAGCCAATGCGGTTCTTGAAGGAGGACCGTGGCTCATGCAAGGTCAACCCATTTTTCTCGAGGCTTGGCGAACGAGGATGTCTCTCGAGAAAATTCAGCACACCCATGTTCCGCTATGGGTGAAATTGCGTAATGTTCCGGGCGAGTTCTGGACACAGGAGGGGTTAGGCATTGTCGCTAGCGTCGTCGGGAAACCACTCTTCGCAGATTCTATGACGATTTCAGCGGAATGTATTGACTACGCTCGGGTATGCATATCAAAGAATCTCCAGGAGCCTTTTCTTGAAAGCTTCAATATTCGCATTCCACGTGAAGGTGGAGGATCTGACGGCGCGGTTACAGTTCGTGTCGAGTACGAATGGAGGCCGCGGAAGTGCTCCTTATGTGGTGCATGGACCCACGGGGCGGGAACATGTCCCTCTCGTCGAACCCAACAGCCACGATCAAATACGGGACCGAGGCAATCCACGGGGCAGCGCACATCGACGATGCCGAAGAAACCCCAGAATGGCCCACACACACGGCGCGAATGGAGAAGAGTTGGTCATCCCGACAAGGGCAAGGAGGTTGTTGTTCCACCCACCAACATGGAGCAAGATCACGAGCCGCGGCTGCAGGAGTACCCGAAGCCTGTAGATGGATGTTCAACAAGTTCAGTCAACGCGCAGCAGGGAGCTATTGTACTAGCTAGCATTAACCCATTCGAGGTTCTTGCGGACTTGGACGACTTGGACACGGCGAACACACTTAAGGGTCCTGAAGCAGCCCTTCTCGACGTGTGCCCATGATCCCAATCGCCGTTTGGAATGTACGTGGTCTAAACAGGGTAGACCACAGATGGGCGGTGGGGGATATTATTACTAAGTATAAGCTGTTGATTATCGGGCTGTACGAGACACGGGTCTCCGAGCAGAATGCGGCTGCCCTTTCACATTCTACCAGGGCTTGGAGTTGGTTCTTTGAATACGATAATGGGCCGGCATCTCGTATCTGGGTGGGCTGGGATGCCCGCCTAGTTACTGTCACAATTCTTGCGTACACCACTCAGACCATTCACTGTAAGGCGACGATCCTTGCGGAGCGTGAGGATTTCTTCATCACATTCGCATACGGTCATAATCAGAGGGTGTCCCGACGCGACCTTTGGACGGATCTCATCGAGACCTCACAGCTGCACGCAAACTCACCATGGCTAGTTATGGGGGATTTCAACGCGATCATGGCAAACACGGACGCGCGGGGAGGATCGGCCACGGGGGGCTGTCCGGAGATGATTGCATGCATGACTACATCGGACCTCGCAACCCTGCCATGCACGGGGCAACTCTACACGTGGTATAACCAGCAAGGGGGCGGGGGTGTATGGCGACGCCTCGATAGGATGCTTGGCAACCCCTCTTGGTTCGCTAGATTTGGGGACCTTACTTATCATTGCGCAACCCCTGCTACATCGGACCACTCTCCACTCATCCTCGCGACTACAGCTAGGGCTTCTGAGAGGAATAATTCTTTTCGTTTTGATAATTTTTTGGCGCAGGATCCTCGTTTTCTTCCTATCGTGGCGAAAACTTTGAGTCTGCAAGCAAATGGATACCCGATGTATGTAGTCGTCCAGAGACTGAAAGCGATGAAGAGGGAACTACGACAACTACGGCGAGACAAGGGTGATCTCAATCGTAACGTGCTCGAGGCGCGCAAATTTCTAGAGATTGCTCAGGACATGACGGCAAACTATCCATTGGAGGATCAATTACTAATCTTGGAGAAGCAATGTCGGCTTGTGTATGCCAAAGCGGTCGAATTAGAGCATTCGGCACTCCTTCAGCGGGCGAAAGTGGCATGGCTCAAGGACGGTGACCAATGCACTTCTTTTTTCTTCAAGAAAGTGGCCACACGGCGGGTTGGAAATCGTATCTTCCACTTGGAGGATGAGGCGGGAAACACGTTCGAGGGTGGTGCACAAGTGCGGGCTGAATTGGTCCGATATTACTCGGAACTTCTCGGGCAATCCATGCGGACAACCCCAATATCCGCCTCTGACGTCGCGCCTTACTTCGGGGCAGCACTCAGCACAACCGACGCGGAGGCAATGGTTCAGCCGGTCACTGATGTGGAAATCAACAACGCGCTGCATGCAATGGGAGATAACAAATTGCCAGGGCCAGACGGGTACTCCGCGGTTTTCTACAAGCGGGCATGGCACATCATCGGGGAGGATATCTCGTTCGCCATCCGGGATTTCTTCCGGATGGGACGCCTCCTAGGGGAGCTGAATTCGACCTTATCACCCTCATTCCAAAAGGGATAATCCACGCATGGCGAAGGATTTTCGACCGATTGCCTGCTGCAACGTTCTCTATAAGATCATCTCCAAGATCATTGCTAATCGGCTACGAGACAGCTTGGGGAAACTTGTCCACCCTACACAGACGGCATTCATCCCTAGAAGGCGTATTTCCGACAACATTCTCTTAGCCCAAGAGATTTGTCACGGATACAATAGAGCCGGGCTGCCTGAACGGGTGGCTCTTAAGGTCGACCTCGCCAAGGCATATGATAAGATTGAGTGGGATTTTATCTTTGCCACACTTCAGGCACTTCACTTTCACCCGACCTTCATTGGGTGGGTCCGGTCATGCCTCACGTCGACGCATTTTTCCATCAACATCAACGGTAGGCCGGAGGGTTTCTTCAAAGGACGGCGGGGTCTCAGACAAGGCGACCCCATATCACCTTATCTCTTTGTGATGGAGGCTTTACATGGAATCATAGCGTCCCGCATCAACCTTACCAGCAGCTTCCGACACCATTGGCGATGCGAGGCCACATCCCTCTTCATGTTGACCTTCGCCGATGATCTTCTTCTTTTCTCGCAGGCGGACGTTCAATCAGTCAGTATCTTCCGCGACAGCCTCGAGCTTTTTGCTTCGCTTTCAGGGCTACGGGAAACTCCAGTAAAAGCGAGATGTTTATCTCGAAACGGGCTGAACGACTGAAGGGTACACTCCAGTCTGTTATGGGCTTCCCTATCGGGTCTCTTCCTGTGCGGTACCTGGGGGTCCCCCTTATCACATCGCGATTGACTATCGATGATTGCGCCCCCTTATTACGTTCTATTGATCGTCGGCTTGGTTCTTGGACCAACCACTCGCTCTCATACGCCGGGAGGGTACAGCTCATTCAATCGGTCCTTATGACTATCCATGTGTATTGGGCGGGAGTCTTCTTACTCCCCAAGGGAATCATCCGCAGTATCGAGAAGCGTCTTCGAGCTTTCTTGTGGAAGGGATCTAGCGCGAAGGTGGCATTGACCGACGTATGCGCACCAAGGGACGAAGGGGGACTTGGACTGAGATCGATTGAGGTGGAGAACAAGGCGCTGATGATGCGTCTTATTTGGAACATTCTCAGGGGAGATGAGTCTTCGATATGGGCCACATGGATACGACGGACACGGCTGCACAACACATCCTTCTGGACCATCAGATCCACGGCTAATACCTCATGGAGCTGGAAGAAGCTCCTCAAGCTCAGACCCATCATCCGGCCACTTCTAGAGTTCCGCATTGGGAATGGAGCGAATACACGCCTCTGGACTGACCCATGGCTACTCACGATTCCGCTGGTGGAACGGTACCCGCGTGGTCCATCTGTTATGGGCCTCCCACTTGATTCACGATTGAGCGCGGTGATTGATGAGTCGGGATGACATTGGCCAGGACAGACAACGGTGGAGTTCATGGATTTTGCTGGTCTCCTACCTCCCATTCAACACGGTGAGATGGACACGATTCGATGGCGGGGGACTCCCAATGGCGTCTTCTCTACTCACTCCGCGAGAAATTGCATACGCCAACATTCTCCGCCTGCATTCTGGACCAACCTGTTCGGAGGCCCTATCTCGATACCACGGCATGAAGTCATTCTATGGCTGGCGATTAGGGAACGCCTGGCGACGAGGGACAAGCCATGGGTGGCCGCGGCAGCAGGAAGTTCAGCTTGCCTCTTGTGTGATGATGGCCATGCTATAGAGACAACACGGCATCTTTTCTTTGAGTGTTCATTTTCCAGACATTGCCTACAGTCTTTGCAGGGAAAGTTACGTTTTGGATGGCCTTACACGGACTGGATCGAAGGGGTTCACTGGGCTGCTCAAAGGTGGCGGGGCAAGCACCTCGCATGGATGGGGCCCCGACATGCGCTTGCATCGCTTGTCTATCACCTATGGGCCGAGCGCAACCTACGATGGCGGGAAGGAAGACGAAGACCTCCTACTCATATCGTTGCGGACGTCGAGACTACACTCTGTATACGGCTCTCTACCCTTGGAGGGATGTATCAGCTACAGTCATGTGCGCTTCGACGTGTTTGGCGCATTGCGTGGCCGAGCACGTAGTCACTTGCTTACAGTCTGCTTCTTGCTTTTGATGTTTGCTTGCTCGATTGGATTGCTTGCGTTGATTATAGGTAGCATGTTACCGAGCGGTGCAGCTTATTGCTGCTGAACATTGTATCTTTCCACATTTTATTTTAATGACCTTTTCCACAAAAAAAAAAAACATAAATGTCTTGTTCACAAAGACGAATGCCATGTTGAAAAGGTCGATTGTCTTGTTGACCAAGTAGAATACCTTTTTGAACAAGCCGAACGCCTTGTTGAACAAATCGAATGGCTTGTTGAACAAGTCGAATGCCTTGTTGACCAAGTAAAATGCCTTGTTGTACAAGTCGAATGCCTTGTTGAACAAGCAGAATGACTTTTATGCCATGTTGACCAACTCAAATGCCCTATGAACAAGTAAAATGCCTTGTTGAACAACAAAAATGCCTTGTTCACAGAGTCGAATGCCTTGTTGAACAAGTCGAATGTCTTGTTGACCAAGTAGAATGCCTTGTTGAACAAGTCGAATGCCTTGTTGAACAAGTCGAATTCCTCGTTGAACAAGTCGAATGCCTTGTTGACCAAGTAAAATGCCTTGTTGGACAAGTCGAATGCCTTGTGGAACAAGTCGAATGCCTGGTTGAACAAGTCGAATTCCTCGTTGAACAAGTCGAACGCCTTGTTGGACAAGTCGAATGCCTTGTGGAACAAATCGAATGGCTTGTTGAACAACTCGAATGCCTTGTTGACCAAGTAAAATGCCTTGTTGTACAAATCGAATGCCTTGTTGAACAAGGAGAATGCCTTGTATGCCTTGTTGACCAAGTCAAATGCCCTTTGAACAAGTAGAATGCCTTGTTGAACAACATAAATGCCTTGTTGACCAAGTAGAATGCCTTGTTGAACAAGTCGAATGCTTTGTTGAACAAGTCGAATTCCTCGTTGAACAAGTCGAATGCTTTGTTGAACAAGTCGAATTCCTCGTTGAACAAGTCGAATGCCTTGTTGACCAAGATAAATGCCTTGTTGGACAAGTCGAATGCCTTGTCGAACAAGTCGAATACCTTGTTGAACAAATCAAATGCCTTGTTGAACAAGAAGAATGCCTTGTTGACCAAGTAAAATGCCATGTTGGACAAGTCGAATGCCTTGTTGAACAAGCAGAATGACTTTTATGCCTTGTTGACCAACTCAAATGCCCTATGAACAAGTAGAATGCCTTATTGACAACATAAATGCCTTGTTCACAAAGTAGAATGCCTTGTTGAACAAGTCGAATGACTTGTGACCAAGTAGAATGCCTTGTTGAACAAGTCGAATGCCTTGTTGAACAAGTCGAATTCCTCGTTGAACAAGTCGAATGCCTTGTTGACCAAGTAAAATGCCTTGTTGGACAAGTCGAATGCCTTGTAGAACAACTCGAATGACTTGTTGAACAAGTCGAATGCATTGTTGACCAAGTGAAATGCCTTGTTGTACATGTCGAATGCCTTGTTGAACAAGGAGAATGCATTGTATGCCTTGTTGAACAAGTCAAATGCCCTTTGAACAAGTAGAATGCCTTGTTGAACACCATAAATGCCTTGTTCATAAAGCCGAAAGCCTTGTTGAACAAGTCAAATGTCTTGTTGACCAGGTAAAATGCCTTGTTGTACAAGTCGAATGCCTTGTTGAACAAGCAGAATGCCTTGTTGACCAACTCAAATGCCCTATGAACAAGTAGAATGCCTTGTTGAACAACAAAAATGCCTTGTTCACAATGTCGAATGCCTTGTTGAACAAGTCGAATGTCTTGTTGACCAAGTAGAATGCCTTGTTGAACAAGTCGAATGCCTTCTTGAACAAGTCGAATTCCTCGTTGAACAAGTCGAATGCCTTGTTGACCAAGATAAATGCCTTGTTGGACAAGTCGAATGCCATGTGGAACAAGTTGAATACCTTGTTAAACAAATCAAATGCCTTGTTGAACAAGAAGAATGCCTTGTTGACCAAGTAAAATGCCATGTTGACAAGTCAAATGCCTTGTTGAACAAGCAGAATGACTTTTATGCCTTGTTGACCAACTCAAATGCCCTAAGAACAAGTAGAATTCCTTATTGACAACATAAATACCTTGTTCACAAAGTCGAATGCCTTGTTGAACAAGTCGAATGCCTTGTTGAACAAGTCGAATGTCTTGTTGACCAAGTAGAATGCCTTGTTGAACAAGTCGAATGCCTTGTTGAACAAGTCGAATTCCTCGTTGAACAAGTCGAATGCCTTGTTGACCAAGTTAAATGCCTTGTTGGACAAGTCGAATGCCTTGTTGAACAACTCGAATGACTTGTTGAACAAGTCGAATGCCTTGTTGACCAAGTAAAATGCCTTGTTGTACAGGTCGAATGCCTTGTTGAACAAGGAGAATGCCTTGTTTGCCTTGTTGAATAAGTCACATGCCCTTTGAACAAGTAGAATGTCTTGTTGAACAACATAAATGCCTTGTTCACAAAGACGAATGCCATGTTGAAAAGGTCGATTGTCTTGTTGACCAAGTAGAATGCCTTGTTGAATAAGCCGAACGCCTTGTTGAACAAATCGAATGGCTTGTTGAACAAGTCGAATGCCTTGTTGACCCAGTAAAATGCCTTGTTGTACAAGTCGAATGCCTTGTTGAACAAGCAGAATGACTTTTATGCCATGTTGACCAACTCAAATGCCCTATGAACAAGTAGAATGCCTTGTTGAACAACATAAATGCCTTGTTCACAGAGTCGAATTCCTTGTTGAACAAGTCGAATGTCTTGTTGACATAGTAGAATGCCTTGTTGAACAAGTCGAATGCCTTGTTGAACAAGTCGAATTCCTCGTTGAACAAGTCGAATGCCTTGTTGACCAAGATAAATTCCTTGTCGAACAAGTCGAATGCCTTGTGGAACAAGTCAAATACCTGGTTGAACAAGTCGAATTCCTCGTTGAACAAGTCGAATGCCTTGTTGAACAAGTCGAATTCCTCGTTGAACAAGTCGAATGCCTTGTTGACCAAGTAAAATGCCTTGTTGGACAAGTCGAATGCATTGTGGAACAAATCGAATGGCTTGTTGAACAAGTCGAATGCCTTGTTGAACAAGGATAATGCCTTGTATGCCTTGTTGAACAAGTCAAATGCCCTTTGAACAAGTAGAATGCCTTGTTGAACAAGTCGAATGTCTTGTTGACCAAGTAGAATGCCTTGTTGAACAAGTCGAATGCCTTGTTGAACAAGTCGAATTCCTCGTTGAACAAGTCGAATGCCTTGTTGACCAAGTAAAATGCCTTGTTGAACAAGTCGAATGCCTTGTTGCACAAGTCGAATGCATTGTTGAACAACTCGAATGGCTTGTTGAACAAGTCGAATGCCTTGTTGACCAAGTAAAATGCCTTGTTGTACAAGTCGATTGCCTTGTTGAACAAGGAGAATGCCTTGTATGCGTTGTTGAACAAGTCAAATGCCCTTTGAACAAGTAGAATGCCTTGTTGAACAACATAAATGCCTTGTTTACAAAGTCGAATGCCTTGTTGAACAAGTCGAATGTCTTATTGAACAAGTTGAATTCCTCGTTGAACAAGACGAATTCCTTGTTGACCAAGTAAAATGCCTTGTTGGACAAGTCGAATGCCTTGTTAAACAGGTCGAATACCTTGTCGAACAAATAGAATGCCTTGTGGAACAAGTCGAATGCCTTGTTGTCCAAGTAAAATGCCATGTTGGACAAGTCGAATGCCTTGTTGAACAAGCAGAATGACTTTTATACCTTGTTGACCAACTCAAATGCCCTATGAACAAGTAGAATGCCTTATTGACAACATAAATGCCTTGTTCACAAAGTCGAATGCCTTGTTGAACAAGTCGAATGTCTTGTTGACCAAGTAGAATGCTTTCTTGAACAAGTCGAATGCCTTGTCGAACAAGTCGAATTCCTCGTTGAACAAGTCGAATGCATTGTGGACCAAGTAAAATGCCATGTTGGACAAGTCGAATGCCTTGTTGAACAAATCGAATGGCTTGTTAACAAGTCGAATGCCTTGTTGACCAAGTAAAATGCCTTGTTGTACAAGTCGAATGCCTTGTTGAACAAGCATATTTGAGTTTTATGCCTTGTTGAAGAACTCAAATGCCCTATGAACAAGTAGAATGCCTTGTTGAACAACATAAATGCCTTGTTCACAAAGTCGAATGCCTTGTTGAACAAGTCGAATGTCTTGTTGACCAAGTAGAATGGCTTGTTGAACAAGTCGAATGCCTTGTTGAACAAGTCGAATTCCTCGTTGAACAAGTCGAATGTCTTGTTGACCAAGTAAAATGCCATGTTGGACAAGTCGAATGCCTTGTTGAACAAATCGAATGGCTTGTTAACAAGTCGAATGCCTTGTTGACCAAGTAAAATGCCTTGTTGTACAAGTCGAATGCCTTGTTGAACAAGCATATTTGACTTTTATGCCTTGTTGAACAACTCAAATGCCCTATGAACAAGTAGAATGCCTTCTTGAACAACATAAATGCCTTGTTCACAAAGTCGAATGCCTTGTTGAACAAGTCGAATGTCTTGTTGACCAAGTAGAATGGCTTGTTGAACAAGTCGAATTCCTCGTTGAACAAGTCGAATGTCTTGTTGACCAAGTAAAATGACTTGTTGGACAAGTCGAATGCCTTGTGGAACAAGTCGAATACCTTGTTGAACAAATCGAATGGCCAAGTAGAATGCGTTGTTGAACAACATAAATGCCTTGTTCACAAAGACGAATGCCTTGTTGAACAAGTCGAATGTCTCATTGACCAAGTAGAATGCCTTGTTGAACAAGTCAAATGCCTTGTTGAACAAATCGAATGGCTTGTTCACCATGTAGAATGTCTTGTTGAACAAGTCGAATTCCTTGTTGACCAAGTAAAATGCCTTGTTGAACAAGTCGAATTCCTCGTTGAACAAGTCGAATGCCTTGTTGACCAAGTAAAATGCCTTGTTGGACAAGTTGAATGCCTTGTTGAAAAAATCGAATGGCTTGTTGAACAAGTCGAATGCCTTGTTGACCAAGTAAAATGCCTTCTTGTACAAGTCGAATGCCTTGTTGAACAAGGAGAATGCCTTGTATGCCTTGTTGACCAAGTCAAATGCCCTTTGAACAAGTAAAATGCCTTGTTGAACAGCATAAATGCCTTGTTCACAAAGATGAATGCCATGTTGAACAAGTCGAATGTTTTGTTGACCAAGTAGAATGCCTTGTTGAACAAGTCGAACGCTTTATTGAACAAATCGAATGGCTTGTTGAACAAGTCGAATGCCTTGTTGACCAAGTAAAATGCCTTGTTGTACAAGTCCAATGCCTTGTTGAACAAGTCGAATAGCTTGTTGAACAAATCGAATGCCTTGTTGAACAAGTCAAATGCCTTGTTGACCAAGTAAAATGCCTTGTTATACAAGTCAAATGCCTTGTTGAACAAGCAGAATGCCTTGTATGCCTTTTTGAACAAGTCAAATGCCCTTTGAACAAGTAGAATGCATTGTTCACAAAGACGAATGCCTTGTTGAACAAGTCGAATGCCTTGTTGACCAAATAAAATGCCTTGTTGGACAAGTCGAATGCCTTGTTGAACAAGTCAAACGCCTTGTTGAACAAATCGAATGGCTTGTTGAACAAGTCGAATGCCTTGTTGACCAAGTAGAATGCCTTGTTGTACAAGTCGAATGCCTTGTTGAACAAGGAAAATGCCTTGTATGCCTTGTTAACCAAGTCAAATGCCCTTTGAACAAGTAGAATGCCTTGTGGAACAACATAAATGCCTTGTTCACAAAGACGAATGCCTTGTTGAACAAGTCGAAAGTCTCATTGACCAAGTAGAATGCCTTGTTAAACAAGTCGAACGCCTTGTTGAACAAATCGAATGGCTTGTTGAACAAGTCGAATGGCTTGTTGACCAAGTAAAATGCCTTGTTGTACAAGTCGAATGCCTTGTTGAACAAGCAGATTTGACTTTTATGCCTTGTTGAACAACTCAAATGCCCTAGGAACAAGTAGAATGCCTTGTTGAACAACATAAATGCCTTGTTCACAAAGTCGAATGCCTTGTTGAAAAAGTCGAATGGCTTGTGGAACAAGTCGAACGCCTTGTTGAACAAGTCGAATGGCTTGTGGAACAAGTCGAACGCCTTGTTGAACAAATCGAATGGCTTGTTGAACAAGTCGAATGCCTTGTTGACCAAGTAAAATGCCTTGTTGTACAAGTCGAATGCCTTGTTGAACAAGTCGAATACCTTGTTGAACAAATCGAATGCCTTGTTGAACAAGTCCAATGCCTTGTTGACCAAGTAAAATGCCTTGTTGTACAAGTCAAATGCCTTGTTGAACAAGCAGAATGCCTTAAATGCCTTGTTGAACAAGTCAAATGCCCTTTGAACAAGTAGAATGCCTTGTTCACAAAGACGAATGCCTTATTGAACAAGTCGAATGCCTTGTTGACCAAATAAAATGCCTTGTTGGACAAGTCGAATGCCTTGTTGAACAAGTCAAACGCCTTGTTGAACAAATCGAATGGCTTGTTGAACAAGTCGAATGCCTTGTTGACCAAGTAAAATGCCTTGTTGTACAAGTCGAATGCCTTGTTGAACAAGGAAAATGCTTTGTATGCCTTGTTGACCAAGTCAAATGCCCTTTGAACAAGTAGAATGCCTTGTAGAACAACATAAATGCCTTGTTCATAAAGACGAATGCCTCGTTGAACAAGTCGAAAGTCCCATTGACCAAGAAGAATGCCTTGTTAAACAAGTCGAACGCCTTGTTGAACAAATCGAATGATTTGTTGAACAAGTCGAATGCCTTGTTGACCAAGTAAAATGCATTGTTGTACAAGCCGAATGCCTTGTTGAACAAGTCGAATACCTTGTTGAACAAATCGAATGGCTTGTTGAACAAGTCGAATGCCTTTCTGACCAAGTAAAATGCCTTGTTGTACAAGTCGAATGCCTTGTTGACAAGCAGAATGCCTTGTATGCCTTGTTGAACAAGTCAAATGCCCTTTGAACAAGTAGAATGCATTGTTGAACACCATAAATGCCTTGTTCACAAAGTCGAATGCCTTGTTGACCAAGTAAAATGCCTTGTTGTACAAGTCGAATGCCTTATTGAACAAGTCGAATACCTTGTTGAACAAATCGAATGCCTTGTTGAACAAGTTGAATGCCTTGTTGACCAAGTAAAATGCCTTGTTGTACAAGTCGAATGCCTTGTATGCCTTGTTGACCAAGTCAAATGCCCTTTGAACAAGTAGAATGCCTTGTGGAAGAACATAAATGCCTTGTTCACAAAGACGAATGCCTTGTTGAACAAGTCGAAAGTCTCATTGACCAAGTAGAATGCCTTGTTAAACAAGTCGAACGCCTTGTTGAACAAATCGAATGGCTTGTTGAACAAGTCGAATGCCTTGTTGACCAAGTAAAATGCCTTCTTGTACAAGTCGAATGCCTGGTTGAACAAGCAGATTTGACTTTTATGCCTTGTTGAACAACTCAAATGCCCTATGAACAAGTAGAATGCCTTGTTGAACAACATAAATGCCTTGTTCACAAAGTCGAATGCCTTGTTGAACAAGTCGAATGCCTTGTGGAACAAGTCGAACGCTTTGTTGAACAACTCGAATGGCTAGTTGAACGACTCGAATGCCTTGTTGACCAATTAAAATGCCTTGTTGTACAAGTCGAATGCCTTGTTGAACAAGCAGATTTGACTTTTATGCCGTTTTGAACAACTCAAATGCCCTATGAACAAGTAGAATGCCTTGTTGAACAACATAAATGCCTTGTTCACAAAGTCGAATGCCTTGTTGAACAAGTCGAATGTCTTGTTGACCAAGTAGAATCCCTTGTGGAACAAGTCGAAGGCCTTGTTGAACAAGTCGAACGCCTTGTTGAACAAGTCGAATGGCTTGTTGAACAAGTCAAATGCCTTGTTGTACAACTCGAATGCCTTGTTGAACAAGGAAAATGCCTTGTTGACCAACTCAAATGCCCTTTCAACAAGTAGAATGCCTTGTTGAACAACATAAATGCCTTGTTCACAAAGATGAATGCCATGTTGAACAAGTCGAATGTTTTGTTGACCAAGTAGAATGCCTTGTTGAACAAGTCGAACGCCTTGTTGAACAAATCGAATGGCTTGTTGAACAAGTCGAATGCCTTGTTGACCAAGTAAAATGCCTTGTTGTACAAGTCAAATGCCTTGTTGAACAAGCAGAATGCCTTGTATGTCTAGTTGACCAACTCAAATGCCCTTTGAACAAGTAGAATGCCTTGTTAAACAACATAAATGCCTTGTTCACAAAGTCAATGCCTTGTTGAACAAGTCGAATGTCTTGTTGACCACGTAAAATGCCTTGTTGAACAAGTCGAATGCCTTGTTGAACAAGTCGAATTCCTCGTTGAATAAGTCGAATGCCTTGTTGACCAAGTAAAATGCCTTGTTGTACAAGTCGAATGCCTTGTTGAACAAGTCGAACGCTTTGTTGAACAAATCGAATGGCTTGTTGAACAAGTCGAATGTCTTATTGACCAAGTAAAATGCCTGGTTGTACAAGTCGAATGCCTTGTTGAACAAGCAGAATGCCTTGTATGCTTTGTTGACCAAGTCAACTGCCATTTGAACAAGTAGAATGCCTTGTTGAACAACGTAAATGCCTTGTTCACAAAGACGAATGCCTTGTTGAACAAGTCGAATGTCTTGTTGACAAAGTAGAATTCCTTGTTGAACAAGTAGAATGCCTTGTTGAACAACATAAATTTGCTTGTTCACAAAGTCGAATGCCTTGTTGAACAAGTCGAATGTCTGGTTGACCAAGTAGAATGCCTTGTTGAACAAGTCGAATGCCTTGTTGACCAAGTCGGATTCCTCGTGGAACAAGTCGAATGCCTTGTTGCACAAGTCGAATGCCTTGTTGCACAAGTCGAATGCCTTGTTGAACATGTCGAATGCCTTCTTGACCAAGTAAAATGCCTTGTTGTACACGTCGAATGCCTTGTTGAACAAGCAGAATGCCTTGTTGAACAAGTCAAATGCCCTTTGAACTAGTAGAATGCATTGTTGAACACCATAAATGCCTTGTTCACAAAGCCGAATGTCTTGTTGAACAAGTCGAATGTCTTGTTGACCAAGTAGAATGCCTTGTTGAACAAGTCAAACACCTTGTTGAACAAATCGAATGGCTTGTTGAACAAGTCGAATGCCTTGTTGACCAAGTAAAATGCCTTGTTGTGCAACTCGAATGCCTTGTTCAACAAGCAGAATGACTTTTATGCCTTTTTGACAAACTCAAATGCCATATGAACAAGTAGAATGCCTTGTTGAACAATATAAATGCCTTGTTCACAACGCCGAATGCGTTGTTGAACAAGTCGAATGTCTTGTTGACCAAGTAGAATGCCTTGTTGAACAAGTCGAATGCATTGTTGAACAAGTTGAATTCCTCGTTGAACAAGTCGAATGCCTTGTTGACAAAGTCGAATGTCTTGTTGACCAAGTAGAATGTCTTGTTGAACAAGTCGAACGCCTTGTTGAACAAATCGAATGGCTTGTTGAACAAGTCGAATGCCTTGTTGACCAAGTAAATTGCCTTGTTGTACAAGTCGAATGCCTTGTTGAACAAGCAGAATGACTTTTATGCCTTGTTGACCAACTCAAATGCCCTATAAACAAGTAGAATGCCTTGTTGAACAACATAAATGCCTTGTTCACAAAGTCGAATGCCTTGTTGAACAAGTCGAATGTCTTGTTGACCAAGTAGAATGCCCTATGGAACAAGTCGAATGCCTTGTTGAACAAGTCGAATTCCTCGTTGAACAAGTCGAATGCCTTGTTGACCAAGTAAAATGCCTTGTTGGACAAGTCGAATCCCTTGTGGAACAAGTCGAATTCCTCGTTGAACAAGTCGAATTCCTCGTTGAACAAGTCGAATGCCTTGTTGAACAACATAAATGCCTTGTTCACGCTTTGTTGAACAAATCGAATGGCTTGTTGAACAAGTCGAATGTCTTATTGACCAAGTAAAATGCCTGGTTGTGCAAGTCGAATGCCTTGTTCAACAAGCAGAATGCCTTGTATGCCTTGTTGACCAAGTCAACTGCCATTTGAACAAGTAGAATGCCTTGTTGAACAACGTAAATGCCTTGTTCACAAAGATGAATGCCTTGTTGAACAAGTCGAATGTCTTGTTGACGAAGTAGAATGCCTTGTTGAACAACATAAATGCTTGTTCACAAAGTCGAATGCCTTGTTAAACTAGTCGAACGTCTGGTTGACCAAGTAGAATGCCTTGTTGAACAAGTCGAATGCCTTGTTGAACAAGTCGGATTCATCGTGGAACAAGTCGAATGACTTGTTGGACGAGTCGAATGCCTTGTTGCACAAGTCGAATACCTTGTTGAACAAGTCGAATGCCTTCTTGAACAAGTCGAATACCTTGTTGAACAAATCGAATGGCTTGTTGAACAAGTCGATGCCTTGTTTACCAAGTAAAATGCCTTGTTGTACACGTCGAATGCCTTGTTGAACAAGCAGAATGCCTTGTATGCCTTGTTAAACAAGTCAAATGCCCTTTGAACTAGTAGAATGCCTTGTTGAGCACCTTAAATGCCTTGTTCACAAAGACGAATGCCTTGTTGAACAAGTCAAATGTCTTGTTGACCAAGTAGAAAACCTTGTTGAACAAGTAGAATCCCTTGTTGAACAAGTAGAATGCCTTGTTGAACAACATAAATGCCTTGTTCACAAAGACGAATGCCTTGTTGAACAAGTCGAATGTCTTGTTGACAAAGTAGAATTCCTTGTTGAACAAGTAGAATGCCTTGTTGAACAACATAAATTTGCTTGTTCACAAAGTCGAATGCCTTGTTGAACAAGTCGAATGTCTGGTTGACCAAGTAGAATGCCTTGTTGAACAACTCGAATGCCTTGTTGAACAAGTCGGATTCCTCGTGGAACAAGTCGAATGCCTTGTTGGACAAGTCGAATGCCTTGTGGCACAAGTCGAATGCCTTGTTGCACAAGTTGAATACCTTGTTGAACAAGTCGAATGCCTTCTTGAACAAGTCGAATGCCTTGTTGAACAAATCCAATGGCTTGTTGAATAAGTCGATGCCTTGTTGACCAATTAAAATGCCTTGTTGTACACGTCGAATGCTTTGTTGAACAAGCAGAATGCCTTGTTGAACAAGTCAAATGCCCTTTGAACTAGTAGAATGCCTTGTTGAACACCATAAATGCCTTGTTCACAAAGACAAATGCCTTGTTGAACAAGTCAAATGTCTTGTTGACCAAGTAGAAAACCTTGTTGAACAAGTAGAATCCCTTGTTGAACAAGTAGAATGCCTTGTTGAACAACATAAATGCCTTGTTCACAAAGTCAAATGCCTTGTTGAACAAGTCGAATGTCTTGTTGACCAAGTAGAATGTCTTGTTGAACAAGTCGAATGCCTTGTTGAACAAGTCCAATTCCTCGTTGAACAAGTCGAAAGCCTTGTTGACCAAGTATAATGCCTTGTTGGACAAGTCGAATGCCATGTTGAACAAGTCGAACGCCTTGTTGAACAAATCGAATGGCTTGTTGAAGAAGTCGAATGCCTTGTTGACCAAGTAAAATGCCTTGTTGTACAAGTCGAATGCCTTGTTGAACAAGCAGAATAACTTTTATGCCATGTTGACCAACTCAAATGCCCTATGAACAAGTAGAATGCCTTGTTGAACAAAATAAATGCCTTGTTCACAAAGTGGAATGCCTTGTTGAACAAGTCGAATGCCTTGTTCAACAAGTCGAATGCCTTGTTGAACAAATCGAATGCCTTGTTAAACAAGTCGAATTCCTCGTTGAACAAGTCGAATGCCTTATTGACCAAGTAAAATGCCTTGTTGGACAAGTCGAATGCCTTGTTGCACATGTCGAATGCCTTGTTGAACAACTCGAATGGCTTGTTGAACAAGTCGAATGCCTTGTTGACCAGGGAAAATGCCTTGTTGTACAAGTTGAATGCCTTGTTGAACAAGGAGAATGCCTTGTATGCCTTGTTGAACAAGTCAAATGCCCTTTGAACAAGTAGAATGCCTTGTTGAACAACATAAATGCCTTGTTCACAAAGACAATGCCTTGTTGAACAAGTCGAATGTCTCATTGACCAAGTAGAATGCCTTGTTGAACAAGTCGAATGCCTTGTTGAACAAGTCGAATTCCTCGTTGAACAAGTCGAAAGCCTTGTTGACCAAGTAAAATGCCTTGTTGGACAAGTCGAATGCCATGTTTTTTTTTTTTTTTTGGTGTAAAGTCCCATGTATATAGATCGTAAAAATGTACAAATGAACCGGAGAAAAACTCCTCTACCAACCAGTAACAGACTACTGGTAACAACAATGAATGAATAACCAATCAACCAATGACCCTATCAACAATCAACAACAAAACATCCAATCAAACAAAACTAATCCTACCAAGCCACACGCCATAATCGGCGTATAGCCGCCCGATGAAGTTCATACTTCATGGATGTACCACTAATACGCGTGATAGCCAAGGCAAGAACACACCCCACAAGCCGTTGTGGAGTCGTGATGGATCCCTCCTTCCAGCGCCTGTTCCTTGCCTGCCAAATATGGTAGACAAGGGATGCTAGAATATGACGAAAAGCTGCATGGAGAAGATGCTTCCTTCGCCAGCGGACAGCCGCCCACCGAATGCCCGTAGTCCAATCCCAATAAGGCCAAATCCAGCGAATCCGATGGCGCAAGAGACGAAGACATTGTCGTGAAAAAGGACAATCAAAGAATAGATGTTGGACAGTCTCGTAATGCAACTCCTCACAGAGGACACAAGCTTGGGTTCCCGCCCTCCGAGCAATCCACGGTTTGTCCCTAGTCGAGAGCCGATCCTGTAATCCCAGATATAAAATAAATTCATGTCGTGGAATCTTCAACGGTCCTCCAAATAATACCGCCCAACCCACAGGGGGCCTCCTGTATCGCAACGCGTTGTAAGCCAAAGAAGCAGTCATAGATCCATTCGGCGAACCCGTCCACCAAACACCATCCTGATCCCCACGAACCACATTAGGTAAGAGGCGGCTAATCTCAAGATACTCCACCGCCCCTTGTCCTGGCCAATTCCACCCCTGCGAATTAAGGACTAGACTCAATCGTGAATCAATATGCAGCCCCATCGCAATAGGGCCCCTAGGAAATCTCTCCAACAGCGACGTAGATAGCAACCAAGGATCCTTCCATAGCCAGATCGTAGAGCCATCACCAATGCGAAATGTAATCATAGACCTGAGTAAAGGGCGTAACTGCATCAGCTTTCTCCAGCTCCAAGCATCATTCGTCGAGACCGGTAAATCCCATAGTGATCGAGAATACAACCGCTTCCGATAGAGCCATTCGACCCAAATCGAATCCGGGGACTTGGTAAGTACACTCCACAAGTGCTTCAGAAAGAGAACCTTGTTGTCGACAGAAATAGACCTCAGGCCCAATCCCCCTTCAGTAACTGGTAAACATAAAACCTCCCATGCCACCTTAGGTGATGTACCTCTCCACAAAAATTTCCTAAAACGCGCCTCCAACGCTCGGATCACTCCCTTAGGTGACAAGAACATACCTGACCAGTAGGCATGAAGCGCCTGCAAGACCGATTTAACTAGCTGCAGTCGACCCGCATAAGATAAAGACAGATTGAGCCATGATCCTAACCGCTGGTCCACTTTCTGTAAAAGAGGAGCACAGTCTCCAATCGTCAAGCGAGTAGTAATGAGGGGCACTCCTAAGTATGGCACCGGCAACTGTCCCACTCGATAACCCATGAGTGCATGAATCTATGCAATCAAGCTTTCAGCCCGCCTCGAAATAAACATCTCACTCTTGTTAGGGTTAGGGATCAACCCTGACAACCGGGCAAATTCACCCAAAGCTTTCTTCAACACCCCAACTGAAATGACATCCGCGTGGCTGAAAAGCAAGAGGTCATCCGCAAATGCTAACGACACCATGCCAATTGTCTCGCAACGCCAATGATATTTGAAGCGCGGCTCCTCCATAATGCCAACCTTGAGAAGTCCGTGGAGGACCTCCATCACTAGTGTAAATAGATAGGGGGATATGGGGTCCCCCTGTCGAATACCCCTCTTGTCTTGGAAAAAACCCACCACCTTACCATTCAGATTCAGCGAAAAGGCCGTTGTTGTCAGGCACGCTCGAATCCATCCAATGTACGTAGGATGAAAACCCATAGCCCCTAAGACAGCAAACAAAAACTCCCATTCGACCTTGTCGTACGCCTTGGCCAGGTCAATCTTGAACATAGCACGCGGTGGCCGGCCCTTAGACTTGTACCCAAGGCATAGCTCCTGCGCCAATAACACGTTATCGCTGATCCGTCGCCCTGGGATAAATGCTGTCTGTGAGCCATGTACCAAAGTAGCGAGATGCCCCTTTAGTCGATTAGCTAAAATCTTGGAGATCACCTTATATACAACATTGCAACAGGAAATGGGTCTGAACTCCGTTGCACGCCAAGGTGTTTCTTGCTTCGGGATTAACGTGATGAGGGTGCTATTTAGTCCCTTCAGTAATTTGCCCGTTTTGAAGAAATCTTGGATCGCCTTCACCACCTCATCGCCAACTATCCCCCACGCAGCTCGAAAAAATGCTACCGTGTACCCGTCAGGTCCTGGCGCCTTCTCATCCCCCATAGAGAAAAGCGCCTCACGCACTTCAGTGGCAGTCACCTTAGTGATCATGGATGCAGCGTCCGCTGGAGAAAGCGTACTCGTCACAGCTCTCTGCACGTCAACAGGACGAATCGGAGTACAGTGGGCAGACTGCCCCAATAGGTCCTGATAGAACCCAATCATTTCAGCTTCCACCTGAGATGGTTCTTCAATGAGATCGCCATTGGCATCCTCAAGGGACCAGATACGGTTGGAAGCTCGCCTCATGGCAACTCGACGAAAGAAATAAGATGAGCACTGGTCCCCATCCTTCAGCCATGCAATCTTGGCCCGCTGCGATAACGCCGATTGCTCCATCTCCACTGCTTTGGCATAAACCACACGACACAGCCTTTCCAGCTCATAGAAAGAGTCCTCCTCAGGGAACCGTGACGCAAAATCCTGTGCAATATCAAGGAAATGCTTTGCTTCTGTGACATTCGCCGTCAAGTCTCCCTTCGATCTTCGCAGTCGCATCAGTATGGGTTTCAACATCTTAAGCCTCCTCACCAACACGAACATAGGATAGCCATGTAAAGGAGTGTTCCAGACATTCTGAACAATACCTAAGAAGGCCGGATCTTTCGCCAGAAAATTGTCAAAGCGAAATGTTGCCTTATGCTGTCGTGTCGTAGTATTTCCCAAAAACACAGGGGAGTGATCCGAAGTTGCTGGTAGCCCACACCTACAGAAGGAGTTCGTAAACCGGGCAAACCATTGAGGATTTCCTAGTATACGGTCCAATCTCCTCCAAACCCCCGCATCAGATCTCTGTTGATTATACCACGTGAATACCTGGCCCATCGTAGGTATCGTCACCAAATCATCACTAACCAGGCACTCTTGGAATTCCTCCATATCATGCTTAGATGCCGAACCACCACGACCCTCACCCGCGTGCAAAATAACATTGAAATCCCCCAATACGATCCATGCATCCGCCACTCGAGTCGCTGCCATGGTAGTCAATTCCCCCCATAATGGCCTTCTCTCCTCCCTCCTGGACTTCCCATAAGCAAAAGACACGTAAATGATCTCCCCCGTATATGCCGACTTCACTCGACAATGTACAGCTTGGGCTGAGAACCCAAGGACATCCACATTCAAAACAAAGGGATCCCAACCCACCCATATGCGTGACGATGGCCCTTCATCATAATCAGAGAACCATCGCCAATTAGACCGAATGCTACTCGAAATAAAACCCTCATTAGATGCCGCCACTCTCGTTTCAAGCAGCCCAATCATACACAACCCCTCTCGCGATATCAACTCCCGCACCGCACTCCTGTGGTCTTGCTTATTAAGACTACGTACATTCCATGCTCCAACAGCTAACATAAATGCACCCTGTTACGGGCTGCGTTTGCTTTAGGGCCCGTAAATGAGGTGTAATTGCTATCTTCAGGCACATCCCGAAGAAGGTCAAAACGGTTCTGCACCCCAGAAAGAGGCTCGGCTGCTTCTGGAGGACGAGATGTTTCAGCTCTGTCAGGTTGTCGTTCAGTTCCAGCATTCGCAGCCCACACCATAACGGCTTGTCCTTTGGCTCCCACCTGTTGCCATTCTTCATGTGGGCATGTAAGGCTCTCCCCTATCTTACATACTATATCCGGCTGTTGTGCTCCAAGGTCCCCCTGCCCCTGACCCGCCTCTATCATAACGAGAACGGGACCTATTACGGGGCTGGGCTGTGCGTTGCCCAGTGACAAACAGCTCCTGCTTTGGGTTGCCACCTTTGGCCTTCCATGCCTTCCTCGCTCCATATTGGCGATGAGGTTTTGACGTCCCTGCTGCTATCTTCTTCGGTCGCTGTGGGCAAAGGGCTGCCCCATGTACCCATGATGAACAATGATCACATTTAGATGGTCTCCAATCAAACTCCACCCGTATAGGTACTGTCACATCCGCTTCCCCTTCCTCACCTTGAAGCAACACATCAAAAGTCTCAATAAATGGCTCAGACAATTTCTTCATTACACAGACCCGGGCATAATCAAGTCTTTCCCCCGTCGCCGTGATTCTGTCTGCATACAATGGCCTTCCCACCGCACTTGCAACTAGCCCCAGCCCCTCTTGTGTCCAAAGGTCAGATGGAACATCCCATAGCTTGAACCATAATGGCAGCTCCACCACCTCCTTGCGCGTAAAAGTCATGCGTGGTCGCCAAGGTTCAAGGAATAACGGCTGGCCTTGCATGAGCCAAGGTCCACCCTCTAAAACCACAGTCCTTGCACCATCCGACTCAAAACTAAACATGAAAAAACCATTGACAGTCGTACGAACCTCTGCCAATCCCTTCCAAATCGATCTAAAGTAACTCTCCACGAAAGGGAAATACGGCTTACGGCCAAGGAAATAACCCACAAGAGTATTCTTCCATCGTTCACAGCCACGCCGCGCCACCTCCAATGGAGCACGCACCACAGCCACCCCATTCACAATCGAGGGCGGGGTGTAAGATAATGCCATCTTCTGTGATGGAGCAGCCCTGTTTCCTTGCACAGCCTCTGCAAATGACACAGGTTTGCCTTGGCTATAAGCCTTCGTCATTGAGGGCCCAAGTCGTGAGAAAACAGACCCTGCATTCGGGTTCCCAGAATTAACTAATCCAGTTGGTGTAGCATAGACAGATGCTTCAGGAACGATCGGCTGTGAACTGCCAGACTCTGGTATATCGGAGTCCCTAGTCTTCACCATGGTCGCCTTGTCTGTCTCGTCCCGATTATCAACTACAATCTCCTCATCAACATTATCATCATCATGAGCCAGGGACTCATCCTCGCAACACTGCTCCAACAGAGCCCTCGCCGGCATAGGTGAATCAGGCCTTCGGCGAAAAACCCGCGGATTATGGCGTAGAATTCCTCTAATCGACACTGGCCCCTCCTCACGCCGATTAGGTGACCCGCACATTGCCCTAGGCCCTGCGCTTCTATGAGTAATTTCCCTCGGCCTCTGCCCAGCCAATCGCGCGGTATCATCGTCCACCACACTCGGCCCCTGCACTTGACTCATTAGTGCCCTAAATCGCTCACTATCAAACGCAGCCGCAAAAGCCGGATAAGCTGCACTTAATGCTTCCAAATCCGGCATGGTCGGGGCTCCTTGTGTGGCCGTTCCTTGTCGGTCAGCACCCACGACCTCAGCAATCGCCGCAACCCCCACAGAAGGAGACGCCTCCGTCAACATATGAAAGTTAGAAGAAAAGGAAGAAAAGGAAGCAATCTCGCTCCAAAAAGCCCTCCAATCGCCGTCTGATCCCGGCGATGGAGGCCGCAATTCGCCCTCGAACAGTGATCAAGGTAGGTAGACGATGGAAAATCAATTGCGGGTCAAAAAGGGGAAAAAATTGGTCAACGACAATTTTTTGGGTATTAGGTTTGGGAGAGAGAATTCGCTAGAGAGAGAAACTAGAGAGAGAAACTAGAGAGAGAAAATTTGAGTTGGTCAACAAGTCGAATGCCATGTTGAACAAGTCGAACGCCTTGTTGAACAAATCGAATGGCTTGTTGAAGAAGTCGAATGCCTTGTTGACCAACTAAAATGCCTTGTTGTACAAGTCGAATGCCTTGTTGAACAAGCAGAATAACTTTTATGCCATGTTGACCAACTCAAATGCCCTATGAACATGTAGAATGCCTTGTTGAACAAAATAAATGCCTTGTTCACAAAGTGGAATGCCTTGTTAAACAAGTCGAATGCCTTGTTCAAAAAGTCGAATGCCTTGTTGAACAAGTCGAATACCTTGTTAAACAAGTCGAATTCCTCGTTGAACAAGTCCAATGCCTTATTGACCAAGTAAAATGCCTTGTTGGACAAGTCGAATGCCTTGTTGAACAACTCGAATGGCTTGTTGAACAAGTCGAATGCCTTGTTGACCAGGGAAAATGCCTTGTTGTACAAGTCGAATGCCTTGTTGAACAAGGAGAATGCCTTGTATGCCTTGTTGAACAAATCAAATGCCCTTTGAACAAGTAGAATGCCTTGTTGAACAACATAAATGCCTTGTTCACAAAGACAAATGTCTTGTTGAACAAGTCGAATGTCTCATTGACCAAGTAGAATGCCTTGTTGAACAAGTCGAATGCCTTGTGGAACAAGTCGAATTCCTCGTTGAACAAGTCGAATGCCTTGTTGACCAAGATAAATGCCTTGTTGGAACAAGTCGAATGCCTTGTGGAACAAGTCGAATACCTTGTTGAACAAATCGAATGCCTTGTTGAACAAGTAGAATACCTTGTTGACCAAGTAAAATGCCATGTTGTACAAGTCGAATGCCTTGTTGAACAAGCAGAATGACTTTTATGCCTTGTTGACCAACTCAAATGCCGTATGAACAAGTAGAATGCCTTGTTGAACAACATAAATGCCTTGTTCACAAAGACAAATGTCTTGTTGAACAAGTCGAATGTCTCATTGACCAAGTAGAATGCCTTGTTGAACAAGTCGAATGCCTTGTGGAACAAGTCGAATTCCTCGTTGAACAAGTCGAATGCCTTGTTGACCAAGATAAATGCCTTGTTGGAACAAGTCGAATGCCTTGTGGAACAAGTCGAATACCTTGTTGAACAAATCGAATGCCTTGTTGAACAAGTCGAATGCCTTGTTGACCAAGTAAAATGCCTTGCTGTACACGTCGAATGCCTTGTTTAACACGCAGAATGCCTTGTATGCCTTGTTGACCAACTCAAATGCCCTTTGAACAAGTAGTTGCCTTGTTGAACAACAAAATGCCTTGTTCACAAAGTCGAATGCCTTGTTGAACAAGCCGGATGACTTGTTGTCCAAGAATAATGCATTGTTAAACAATTCGAATGCCTTGTATGCTCTCTTGACGAAGTCGAATACCTTGTATGTCTTGTTGTCCAATTTTTTTTTTCGGTGTAAAGTCCCATGTATATAGATCGTAAAAAATGTACAAATGAACAGGAGAAAAACTCCTCTACCAACCAGTAACAGACTACTGGTAACAACAATGAATGAATAACCAATCAACCAATCAACCAATGACCCTATCAACAATCAACAACAAAACATCCAATCAAACAAAATAATCCTACCAAGCCACACGCCATAATCGGCGTATAGCCGCCCGATGAAGTTCATACTTCATGGATGTACCACTAATACGCGTGATAGCCAAGGCAAGAACACACCCCACAAGCCGTTGTGGAGTCGTGATGGATCCCTCCTTCCAGCGCCTGTTCCTTGCCTGCCAAATATGGTAGACAAGGGATACTAGAATATGACGAGAAGCTGCATGGAGAAGATGCTTCCTTCGCCAGCGGACAGCCGCCCACCGAATGCCCGTAGTCCAATCCCGATAAGGCCAAATCCAGCGAATCCGATGGCGCAAGAGACGAAGACATTGTCGTGAAAAAGGACAATCAAAGAATAGATGTTGGACAGTCTCGTAATGCAACTCCTCACAGAGGACACAAGCTTGGGTTCCCGCCCTCCGAGCAATCCACGGTTTGTCCCGAGTCGAGAGCCGATCCTGTAATCCCAGATATAAAATAAATTCATGTCGTGGAATCTTCAACGGTCCTCCAAATAATACCGCCCAACCCACAGGGGGCCTCCTGTATCGCAACGCGTTGTAAGCCAAAGAAGCAGTCATAGATCCATTCGGCGAACCCGTCCACCAAACACCATCCTGATCCCCACGAACCACATTAGGTAAGAGGCGACTAATCTCAAGATACTCCACCGCCCCTTGTCCTGGCCAATTCCACCCCTGCGAAACAAGGACTAGACTCAATCGTGAATCAATATGCAGCCCCATCGCAATAGGGCCCCTAGGAAATCTCTCCAACAGCGACGTAGATAGCAACCAAGGATCCTTCCATAGCCAGATCGTAGAGCCATCACCAATGCGAAATGTAATCATAGACCTGAGTAAAGGGCGTAACTGCATCAGCTTTCTCCAGCTCCAAGCATCATTCGTCGAGACCGGTAAATCCCATAGTGATCGAGAATACAACCGCTTCCGATAGAGCCATTCGACCCAAATCGAATCCGGGGACTTGGTAAGTACACTCCACAAGTGCTTCAGAAAGAGAACCTTGTTGTCGACAGAAATAGACCTCAGGCCCAATCCCCCTTCAGTAACTGGTAAACATAAAACCTCCCATGCCACCTTAGGTGATGTACCTCTCCACAAAAATTTCCTAAAACGCACCTCCAACGCTCGGATCACTCCCTTAGGTGACAAGAACATACCTGACCAGTAGGCATGAAGCGCATGCAAGACCGATTTAACTAGCTGCAGTCGACCCGCATAAGATAAAGATAGATTGAGCCATGATCCCAACCGCTGGTCCACTTTCTGTAAAAGAGGAGCACAGTCTCCAATCGTCAAGCGAGTAGTAATGAGGGGCACTCCTAAGTATGGCACCGGCAACTGTCCCACTCGATAACCCATGAGTGCATGAATCTGTGCAATCAAGCTTTCAGCCCGCCTCGAAATAAACATCTCACTCTTGTTAGGGTTAGGGATCAACCCTGACAACCGGGCAAATTCACCCAAAGCTTTCTTCAACACCCCAACTGAAATGACATCCGCGTGGCTGAAAAGCAAGAGGTCATCCGCAAATGCTAACGACACCATGCCAATTGTCTCGCAACGCCAATGATATTTGAAGCGCGGCTCCTCCATAATGCCAACCTTGAGAAGTCCGTGGAGGACCTCCATCACTAGTGTAAATAGATAGGGGGATATGGGGTCCCCCTGTCGAATACCCCTCTTGCCTTGGAAAAAACCCACCACCTTACCATTCAGATTCAGCGAAAAGGCCGTTGTTGTCAGGCACGCTCGAATCCATCCAATGTACGTAGGATGAAAACCCATAGCCCCTAAGACAGCAAGCAAAAACTCTCATTCGACCTTGTCGTACGCCTTGGCCAGGTCAATCTTGAACATAGCACGCGGTGGCCGGCCCTTAGACTTGTACCCAAGGCATAGCTCCTGCGCCAATAACACGTTATCGCTGATCCGTCGCCCTGGGATAAATGCTGTCTGTGAGCCATGTACCAAAGTAGTGAGATGCCCCTTTAGTCGATTGGCTAAAATCTTGGAGATCACCTTATATACAACATTGCAACAAGAAATGGGTCTGAACTCCGTTGCACGCCGAGGTGTTTCTCGCTTCGGGATTAACGTGATGAGGGTGCTATTTAGTCCCTTCAGTAATCTGCCCGTTATGAAGAAATCTTGGATCGCCTTCACCACCACATCGCCAACAATCCCCCACGCAGCTCGAAAAAATGCTACCGTGTACCCGTCAGGTCCTGGCGCCTTCTCATCCCCCATAGAGAAAAGCGCCTCACGCACTTCAGTGGCAGTCACCTTAGTGATCATGGATGCAGCGTCCGCTGGGGAAAGCGTACTCGTCACAGCTCTCTGCACGTCAACAGGACGAATCGGAGTACAGTGGGCAGACTGCCCCAATAGGTCCTGATAGAACCCAATCATTTCAGCTTCCACCTGAGATGGTTCTTCAATGAGATCGCCATTGGCATCCTCAAGGGACCAGATACGGTTGGAAGCTCGCCTCATGGCAACTCGACGAAAGAAATAAGATGAGCACTGGTCCCCATCCTTCAGCCATGCAATCTTGGCCCGCTGCGATAACGCCGATTGCTCCATCTCCACTGCTTTGGCATAAACCACACGACACAGCCTTTCCAGCTCATAGAAAGAGTCCTCCTCAGGGAACCGTGACGCAAAATCCTGTGCAATATCAAGGAAATGCTTTGCTTCTGTGACATTCGCCGTCAAGTCTCCCTTCGATCTTCGCAGTCGCATCAGTATGGGTTTCAACATCTTAAGCCTCCTCACCAACACGAACATAGGATAGCCATGTAAAGGAGTGTTCCAGACATTCTGAACAATACCTAAGAAGGCCGGATCTTTCGCCAGAAAATTGTCAAAGCGAAATGTTGCCTTATGCTGTCGTGCGTAGTATTTCCCAAAAACACAGGGGAGTGATCCGAAGTTGCTGGTAGCCCACACCTACAGAAGGAGTTCGTAAACCGGGCAAACCATTGAGGATTTCCTAGTATACGGTCCAATCTCCTCCAAACCCCCGCATCAGATCTCTGTTGATTATACCACGTGAATACCTGGCCCATCGTAGGTATCGTCACCAAATCATCACTAACCAGGCACTCTTGGAATTCCTCCATATCATGCTTAGATGTCGAACCACCACGACCCTCACCCGCGTGCAAAATAGCATTGAAATCCCCCAATACGATCCATGCATCCGCCACTCGAGTCGCTGCCATGGTAGTCAATTCCCCCCATAATGGCCTTCTCTCCTCCCTCCTGGACTTCCCATAAGCAAAAGACACGTAAATGATCTCCCCCGTATATGCCGACTTCACTCGACAATGTACAGCTTGGGCTGAGAACCCAAGGACATCCACATTCAAAACAAAGGGATCCCAACCCACCCATATGCGTGACGATGGCCCTTCATCATAATCAGAGAACCATCGCCAATGAGACCGAATGCTACTCGAAATAAAACCTCATTAGATGCCGCCACTCTCGTTTCAAGCAGCCCAATCATACACAACCCCTCTCGCGATATCAACTCCCGCACCGCACTCCTGTGGTCTTGCTTATTAAGACCACGTACATTCCATGCTCCAACAGCTAACATAAATGCACCCTGTTACGGGCTGCGTTTGCTTTAGGGCCCGTAAATGAGGTGTAATTGCTATCTTCAGGCACATCCCGAAGAAGGTCAAAACGGTTCTGCACCCCAGAAAGAGGCTCGGCTGCTTCTGGAGGACGAGATGTTTCAGCTCTGTCAGTTGTCGTTCAGTTCCAGCATTCGCAGCCCACACCATAACGGCTTGTCCTTTGGCTCCCACCTGTTGCCATTCTTCATGTGGGCATGTAAGGCTCCCCCCTATCTTACATACTATATCCGGCTGTTGTTCTCCAAGGTCCCCCTGCCCCTGACCCCCGCCTCTATCATAACGAGAACGGGACCTATTACGGGGCTGGGCTGTGCGTTGCCCAGTGACAAACAGCTCCTGCTTTGGGTTGCCACCTTTGGCCTTCCATGCCTTCCTCGCTCCTTCATATTGGCGATGAGGTTTTGACGTCCCTGCTGCCATCTTCTTCGGTCGCTGTGGGCAAAGGGCTGCCCCATGTGCCTATGATGAACAATGATCACATTTAGATGGTCTCCAATCAAACTCCACCCGTATAGGTACTGTCACATCCGCTTCCCCTTCCTCACCTTGAAGCAACACATCAAAAGTCTCAATAAATGGCTCAGACAATTTCTTCATTACACAGACCCGGGCATAATCAAGTCTTTCCCCCGTCGCCGTGATTTGTCTGCATACAATGGCCTTCCCACCGCACTTGCAACTAGCCCCAGCCCCTCTTGTGTCCAAAGGTCAGATGGAACATCCCATAGCTTGACCCATAATGGCAGCTCCACCACCTCCTTGCGCGTAAAAGTCATGCGTGGTCGCCAAGGTTAAGGAATAACGGCTGGCCTTACATGAGCCAAGGTCCACCCTCTAAAACCACAGTCCTTGCACCATCCGACTCAAAACAAAATTAAAAAACCATTGACAGTCGTACGAACCTCTGCCAATCCCTTCCAAATCGATCTGAAGTAACTCTCCACGAAAGGGAAATACGGCTTACGGCCAAGGAAATAACCCACGAGAGTATTCTTCCATCGTTCACAGCCACGCCGCGCCACCTCCAATGGAGCACGCACCACAGCCACCCCATTCACAATCGAGGGCGGGGTGTAAGATAATGCCATCTTTTGTGATGGAGCAGCCCTGTTTCCTTGCACAGCCTCTGCAAATGACAAAGGTTTGCCTTGGCTATAAGCCTTCGTCATTGAGGGCCCAAGTCGTGAGAAATTAGACCCTGCATTCGGGTTCCCAGAATTAACCAATCCAGTTGGTGTAGCATACACAGATGCTTCAGGAACGATCGGCTGTGAACTGCCAGACTCTGGTATATCGGAGTCCCTAGTCTTCACCGTGGTCGCCTTGTCTGTCTCGTCCCGATTATCAACTACAATCTCCTCATCAACATTATCATCATCCTGAGCCAGGGACTCATCCTCGCAACACTGCTCCAACAGAGCCCTCGCCGGCATAGGTGAATCAGGCCTTCAGCGAAAAACCCGCGGATTATGGCGTAGAATTCCTCTAATCGACACAGGCCCCTCCTCACGCCGATTAGGTGACCCGCTCATTGCCCTAGGCCCCGCGCTTCTGTGAGTAATTTCCCTCGGCCTCTGCCCAGCCAATCGCGCGGTATCATCGTCCACCATACTCGGCCCCTGCACTTGGCTCATTAGTGCCCTAAATCGCTCACTATCAAACGCAGCCGCAAAAGCCGGATAAGCTGCACTTAATGCTTCTAAGTCCGGCATGGTCGGGGCTCCTTGTTCAACAAGGCATTCGACTTGTTCAACAAGGCATTGACTTTGTGAACAAGGCATTTATGTTGTTCAACAAGGCATTCTACTTGTTCAAAGGGCATTTGAGTTGGTCAACTAGACATACAAGGCATTCTGCTTGTTCAACAAGGCATTTGACTTTTACAACAAGGCATTTTATTGGTCAACAAGACATTGGACTTTGTGAACAAGGCATTCGACTTGTTCAACGAGGATTCAACTTGTTCAACAAGGCATTCGACTTGTTCAACAAGGCATTCTACTTGGTCATCAAGACAGTCGACTTGTTCAACAAGGCATTCGACTTTGTGAACAAGGCATTTATATTGTTCAACAATGCATACTACTTTCTCAAAAGGCCATTCAAATTGGACAACAAGAAAAAATCTCACTTGTTAAGATTCTTTCTCTCTCTAGTTTCTCTCTCTAGCGAATTCTCTCTCCCAAATACCTAAAAATTGTCGTTGACCAATTTTTCCCTTTTTTGACCCGCAATTGATTTTCCATCGTCCACCTGCCTTGACCACTGTTCGAGGGCGAATTGCGGCCTCCATCGCCGGGATCAGACGGCGATTGGAGGGCTTTTTGGAGCGAGATTGCTTCCTTTTCTTCCTTTTCTTCCTTTTCTTCTAACTTTCATATGTTGACGGAGGTGTCTCCTTCTGTGGGGGTTGCGGCGATTGCTGAGGTCGAATGCCTTGTTCACAAAGTCCAATGTCTTGTTGACCAATAAAATGCCTTGTTGTAAAAGTCAAATGCCTTGTTGAACAAGCAGAATGCCTTGTATGTCTAGTTGACCAACTCAAATGCCCTTTGAACAAGTAGAATGCCTTGTTGAACAACATAAATGCCTTGTTCACAAAGTCAATGCCTTGTTGAACAAGAATGCCTTGTTGAACAAGGAGCCCCGACCATGCCGGACTTGGAAGCATTAAGGGCAGCTTATCCGGCTTTTGCGGCTGCGTTTGATAGTGAGCGATTTAGGGCACTAATGAGCCAAGTGCAGGGGCCGAGTATGGTGGACGATGATACCGCGCGATTGGCTGGGCAGAGGCCGAGGGAAATTACTCACAGAAGCGCGGGGCCTAGGGCAATGAGCGGATCACCTAATCGGCGTGAGGAGGGGCCTGTGTCGATTAGAGGAATTCTACGCCATAATCCGCGGGTTTTTCGCTGAAGGCCTGATTCACCTATGCCGGCGAGGGCTCTGTTGGAGCAGTGTTGCGAGGATGTCCCTGGCTCAGGATGATGATAATGTTGATGAGGAGATTGTAGTTGATAATCGGGACGAGACAGACAAGGCGACCACGGTGAAGACTAGGACTCCGATATACCAGAGTCTGGCAGTTCACAGCCGATCGTTCCTGAAGCATCTGTCTATGCTACACCAACTGGATTGGTTAATTCTGGGAACCCGAATGCAGGTCTGTTTTCTCACGACTTGGGCCCTCAATGACGAAGGCTTATAGCCAAGGCAAACCTTTGTCATTTGCAGAGGCTGTGCAAGGAAACAGGGCTGCTCCATCACAAAAGATGGCATTATCTTACACCCCCCCCCTCGATTGTGAATGGGTGGCTGTGGTGCGTGCTCCATTGGAGGTGGCGCGGCGTGGCTGTGAACGATGGAAGAATACTCTCGTGGGTTATTTCCTTGGCCGTAAGCCGTATTTCCCTTTCGTGGAGAGTTACTTCAGATCGATTTGGAAGGGATTGGCAGAGGTTCGTACGACTGTCAATGGTTTTTTCATGTTTTGTTTTGAGTCGGATGGTGCAAGGACTGTGGTTTTAGAGGGTGGACCTTGGCTCATGCAAGGCCAGCCGTTATTCCTTTAACCTTGGCGACCACGCATGACTTTTACGCGCAAGGAGGTGGTGGAGCTGCCATTATGGGTCAAGCTATGGGATGTTCCATCTGACCTTTGGACACAAGAGGGGCTGGGGCTAGTTGCAAGTGCGGTGGGAAGGCCATTGTATGCAGACAGAATCACGGCGACGGGGGAAAGACTTGATTATGCCCGGGTCTGTGTAATGAAGAAATTGTCTGAGCCATTTATTGAGACTTTTGATGTGTTGCTTCAAGGTGAGGAAGGGGAAGCGGATGTGACAGTACCTATACGGGTGGAGTTTGATTGGAGACCATCTAAATGTGATCATTGTTCATCATGGGCACATGGGGCAGCCCTTTGCCCACAGCGACCGAAGAATATGGCAGCAGGGACGTCAAAACCTCATCGCCAATATGAAGGAGCGAGGAAGGCATGGAAGGCCAAAGGTGGCAACCCAAAGCAGGAGCTGTTTGTCACTGGGCAACGCACAGCCCAGCCCCGTAATAGGTCCCGTTCTCGTTATGATAGAGGCGGGGGTCAGGGGCAGGGGGACCTTGGAGCACAACAGCCGGATATAGTATGTAAGATAGGGGGGAGCCTTACATGCCCACATGAAGAATGGCAACAGGTGGGAGCCAAAGGACAAGCCGTTATGGTGTGGGCTGCGAATGCTGGAACTGAACGACAACCTGACAGAGCTGAAACATCTCGTCCTCCAGAAGCAGCCAAGCCTCTTTCTGGGGTGCAGAACCGTTTTGACCTTCTTCGGGATGTGCCTGAAGATAGCAATTACACCTCATTTACGGGCCCTAAAGCAAACGCAGCCCGTAACAGGGTGCATTTATGTTAGCTGTTGGAGCATGGAATGTACGTGGTCTTAATAAGCAAGACCACAGGAGTGCGGTGCGGGAGTTGATATCGCGAGAGGGGTTGTGTAGGATTGGGCTGCTTGAAACGAGAGTGGCGGCATCTAATGAGGGTTTTATTTCGAGTAGCATTCGGTCTCATTGGCGATGGTTCTCTGATTATGATGAAGGGCCATCGTCACGCATATGGGTGGGTTGGGATCCCTTTGTTTTGAATGTGGATGTCCTTGGGTTCTCAGCCCAAGCTGTAAATTGTCTAGTGAAGTCGGCATATACGGGGGAGATCATTTACGTGTCTTTTGCTTATGGAAAGTCCAGGAGAGAGGAGAGAAGGCCATTATGGGGGGAATTGACTACCATGGCAGCGACTCGAGTGGCGGATGCATGGATCGTATTGGGGGATTTCAATGCTATTTTGCACGCGGGTGAGGGTCGTGGTGGTTCGGCATCTAAGCATGATATGGAGGAATTCCAAGAGTGCCTGGTTAGTGCTGATTTGGTGACGATACCTACGATGGGCCAGGTATTCACGTGGTATAATCAACAGAGATCTGATGCGGGGGTTTGGAGGAGATCGGACCGTATACTAAGAAATCCTCAATGGTTTGCCCGGTTTACGAACTCCTTCTGTAGGTGTGGGCTACCAGCAACTTCGGATCACTCCCCTGTGTTTTTGGGAAATACTACGACACGACAGCATAAGGCAACATTTCGCTTTGACAATTTTCTGGCGAAAGATCCGGCCTTCTTAGGTATTGTTCAGAATGTCTGGAACACTCCTTTACATGGCTATCCTATGTTCGTGTTGGTGAGGAGGCTTAAGATGTTGAAACCCATACTGATGCGACTGCGAAGATCGAAGGGAGACTTGACGGCGAATGTCACAGAAGCAAAGCATTTCCTTGATATTGCACAGGATTTTGCGTCACGGTTCCCTGAGGAGGACTCTTTCTATGAGCTGGAAAGGCTGTGTCGTGTGGTTTATGCCAAAGCAGTGGAGATGGAGCAATCGGCGTTATCGCAGCGGGCCAAGATTGCATGGCTGAAGGATGGGGACCAGTGCTCATCTTATTTCTTTCGTCGAGTTGCCATGAGGCGAGCTTTCCAACCGTATCTGGTCCCTTGAGGATGCCAATGGCGATCTCATTGAAGAACCATCTCAGGTGGAAGCTGAAATGATTGGGTTCTATCAGGACCTATTGGGGCAGTCTGCCCACTGTACTCCGATTCGTCCTGTTGACGTGCAGAGAGCTGTGACGAGTACGCTTTTCCCAGCGGACGCTGCATCCATGATCACTAAGGTGACTGCCACTGAAGTGCGTGAGGCGCTTTTCTCTATGAGGGATGAGAAGGCGCCAGGACCTGACGGGTACACGGTAGCATATTTTCGAGCTGCGTGGGGGATTGTTGGCGATGAGGTGGTGAAGGCGATCCAAGATTTCTTCATAACGGGCAGATTACTGAAGGGACTAAATAGCACCCTCATCACGTTAATCCCGAAGCGAGAAACACCTCGGCGTGCAACGGAGTTCAGACCCATTTCCTGTTGCAATGTTGTATATAAGGTGATCTCCAAGATTTTAGCCAATCGACTAAAGGGGCATCTCACTACTTTGGTACATGGCTCACAGACAGCATTTATCCCAGGGCGACGGATCAGCGATAACGTGTTATTGGCGCAGGAGCTATGCCTTGGGTACAAGTCGAAGGGTCGGCCACCACGTGCTATGTTCAAGATTGACCTGGCCAAGGCGTACGACAAGGTCGAATGGGAATTTTTGCTTGTTGTCTTAGGGGCTATGGGTTTTCATCCTACGTACATTGGATGGATTCGAGCGTGCCTGACAACAACGGCCTTTTCGCTGAATCTGAATGGTAAGGTGGTGGGTTTTTTCCAAGGTAAGAGGGGTATTCGACAGGGGGACCCCATATCCCCCTATCTATTTACACTAGTGATGGAGGTCCTCCACGGACTTCTCAAGGTTGGCATTATGGAGGAGCTGCGCTTCAAATATCATTGGCGTTGCGAGACAATTGGCATGGTGTCGTTAGCATTTGCGGATGACCTCTTGCTTTTCAGCCACGCGGATGTCATTTCAGTTGGGGTGTTGAAGAAAGCTTTGGGTGAATTTGCCCGGTTGTCAGGGTTGATCCCTAACCCTAACAAGAGTGAGATGTTTATTTCGAGGCGGGCTGAAAGCTTGACGATTGGAGACTGTGCTCCTCTTTTACAGAAAGTGGACCAGCGGTTGGGATCATGGCTCAATCTGTCTTTATCTTATGCGGGTCGACTGCAGCTAGTTAAATCGGTCTTGCAGGCGCTTCATGCCTACTGGTCAGGTATGTTCTTGTTACCTAAGGGAGTGATCCGAGCGTTGGAGGCGTGTTTTAGGAAATTTTTGTGGAGAGGTACATCACCTAAGGTGGCATGGGAGGTTTTATGTTTACCAGTTACTGAAGGGGGATTGGGCATGAGGTCTATTTCTGTCGACAACAAGGTTCTCTTTCTGAAGCACTTGTGGAGTGTACTTACCAAGTCCCCGGATTCGATTTGGGTCGAATGGCTCTATTGGAAGCGGTTGTATTCTCGATCACTATGGGATTTACCGGTCTCGACGAATGATGCTTGGAGCTGGAGAAAGCTGATGCAGTTACGCCCTTTACTCAGGTCTATGATTACATTTCGCATTGGTGATGGCTCTACGATCTGGCTATGGAAGGATCCTTGGTTGCTATCTACGTCGCTGTTGGAGAGATTTCCTAGTGCGATGGGGCTGCATATTGATTCACGATTGAGTCTAGTCCTTAATTCGCAGGGGTGGAATTGGCCAGGACAAGGGGCGGTGGAGTATCTTGAGATTAGCCGCCTCTTACCTAATGTGGTTCGTGGGGATCAGGATGGTGTTTGGTGGACGGGTTCGCCGAATGGATCTATGACTGCTTCTTTGGCTTACAACGCGTTGCGATACAGGAGGCCCCCTGTGGGTTGGGCGGTATTATTTGGAGGACCGTTGAAGATTCCACGACATGAATTTATTTTATATCTGGGATTACAGGATCGGCTCTCGACTAGGGACAAACCGTGGATTGCTCGGAGGGCGGGAACCCAAGCTTGTGTCCTCTGTGAGGAGTTGCATTACGAGACTGTCCAACATCTATTCTTTGATTGTCCTTTTTCACGACAATGTCTTCGTCTCTTGCGCCATCTGATTCGCTGGATTTGGCCTTATCGGGATTGGACTACGGGCATTCGGTGGGTGGCTGTCCGCTGGCGAAGGAAGCATCTTCTCCATGCAGCTTCTCGTCATATTATAGCATCCCTTGTCTACCATATTTGGCAGGCAAGGAACAGGCGCTGGAAGGAGGGATCCATCACGACTCCACAACGGCTTGTGGGGTGTGTTCTTGCCTTGGCTATCACGCGTATTAGTGGTACATCCATGAAGTATGAACTTCATCGGGCGGCTATACGCCGATTATAGCGTGTGGCTTGGTAGGATTATTTTGTTTGATTGGATGTTTTGTTGTTGATTGTTGATATGGTCATTGGTTGATTGGTTGATTGGTTATTCATTCATTGTTGTTACCAGTAGTCTGTTACTGGTTGGTAGAGGAGTTTTTCTCCTGTTCATTTGTACATTTTTTACGATCTATATACATGGGACTTTACACCGAAAAAAAAAAATTGGACAACAAGACATACAAGGTATTCGACTTCGTCAAGAGAGCATACAAGGCATTCGAATTGTTTAACAATGCATTATTCTTGGACAACAAGTCATCCGGCTTAATCAACAAGGCATTCGACTTTGTGAACAAGGCATTTATGTTGTTCAACAAGGCAACTACTTGTTCAAAGGGCATTTGAGTTGGTCAACAAGGCATACAAGGCATTCTGCGTGTTAAACAAGGCATTCGACGTGTACAGCAAGGCATTTTACTTGGTCAACAAGGCATTCGACTTGTTCAACAAGCCATTCGATTTGTTCAACAAGGTATTCGGCTTGTTCCACATGGAATTCGACTTGTCCAACAAGGCATTTATCTTGGTCAACAAGGCATTCGACATGTTCAACGAGGAATTCGACTTGTTCCACAAGGCATTCGACTTGTTCCACAAGGGATTCGACTTGTCCAACAAGGCATTTTACTTGGTCAACAAGGCATTCGAATTGTTCAACGAGGAATTCGACTTGTTCAACAATGCATTCGACTTGTTCCACAAGGCATTCTACTTGGTCAACAAGACATTCGACTTGTTCAACAAGGCATTCGACTTTGTGAACAAGGCATTTATGTTGTTCAACAAGGCATTCTACTTGTTCATACGGCATTTGAGTTGGTCAACAAGGCATAAAAGTCATTCTGCTTGTTCAACAAGTCATTCGACTTTGTGAACAAGGCATTTATATTGTTCAACAATGCATTCAACTTGTTCATAGGGCATTTGAGTTGGTCAACAAGGCATAAAAGTGATTCTGCTTGTTCATCAAGGCATTCGAGTTGTACAACAAGCCATTTTACTTGGTCAACAAGGCATTCGACTTGTTCAACAAGCCATTCGATTTGTTCAACAAGGCGTTCGACTTGTTCAACAAGGCATTCTACTTGGTCAACAAGACATTCGACTTGTTCAACAAGGCATTCGGCTTTGTGAACAAGGCATTTATGTTGTACAACAAGGCATTCTACTTGTTCAAAGGGCATTTGACTTGGTCAACAAGGCATACACGGCATTCTCCTTGTTCAACAAGGCATTCGACTTGTACAACAAGGCATTTTACTTGGTCAACAAGGCATTCGACTTGTTCAACAAGCCATTCGACTTGTTCAACAAGGCATTCGACTTGTCCAACAAGGCATTTTACTTTCTCAAAAAGGCATTCGACTTGTTCAACGAGTAATTCGACTTGTTCAACAAGGCATTCTACTTGGTCAACAAGACATTCGACTTGTTCAACAAGGCATTCGACTTTGTGAACAAGGCATTTATGTTGTTCAACAAGGCATTCTACTTGTTCATACGGCATTTGAGTTGGTCAACAAGGCATAAAAGTCATTCTGCTTGTTCAACAAGTCATTCGACTTTGTGAACAAGGCATTTATATTGTTCAACAATGCATTCAACTTGTTCATAGGGCATTTGAGTTGGTCAACAAGGCATAAAAGTGATTCTGCTTGTTCATCAAGGCATTCGAGTTGTACAACAAGCCATTTTACTTGGTCAACAAGGCATTCGACTTGTTCAACAAGCCATTCGATTTGTTCAACAAGGCGTTCGACTTGTTCAACAAGGCATTCTACTTGGTCAACAAGACATTCGACTTGTTCAACAAGGTATTCGGCTTTGTGAACAAGGCATTTATGTTGTACAACAAGACATTCTACTTGTTCAAAGGGCATTTGACTTGGTCAACAAGGCATACACGGCATTCTCCTTGTTCAACAAGGCATTCGACTTGTACAACAAGGCATTTTACTTGGTCAACAAGGCATTCGACTTGTTCAACAAGCCATTCGACTTGTTCAACAAGGCATTCGACTTGTCCAACAAGGCATTTTACTTTCTCAATAAGGCATTCGACTTGTTCAACGAGTAATTCGACTTGTTCAACAAGGCATTCTACTTGGTCAACAAGACATTCGACTTGTTCAACAAGGCATTCGACTTTGTGAACAAGGCATTTATGTTGTTCAACAAGGCATTCTACTTGTTCATACGGCATTTGAGTTGGTCAACAAGGCATAAAAGTCATTCTGCTTGTTCAACAAGTCATTCGACTTGTACAACATGGCATTCTATTTGGTCAACAAGACATTCGATTTGTTCAACAAGGCATTCGACTTTGTGAACAAGGCATTTATATTGTTCAACAATGCATTCAACTTGTTCATAGGGCATTTGAGTTGGTCAACAAGGCATAAAAGTCATTCTGCTTGTTCAAAAGGGCATTCGAGTTGTACAACAAGGCAATTACTTGGTCAACAAGGCATTCGACTTGTTCAACAAGCCATTCGATTTGTTCAACAAGGTATTCAACTTGTTCCACAAGGCATTCGACTTGTTCCAACAAGGCATTTTTCTTGGTCAACAAGGCATTCGACTTGTTCAACGAGGAATTCGACTTGTTCAACAAGGCATTCGACTTGTTCAACAAGACATTCGACTTGTTCAACAAGGCATTCGAGTTTGTGAACAAGGCATTTACGTTGTTCAACAAGGCATTCTACTTGTTCATACGGCATTTGAGTTGGCCAACAAGGCATAAAAGTCATTCTGCTTGTTCAACAAGGCATTCGACTTGTACAACACGGCATTTTACTTGGTCAACAAGGCATTCGACTTGTTCAACAAGGCATTCGATTTGTTCAACAAGGTATTCGACTTGTTCCACAAGGCATTCGACTTGTTCCAACAAGGCATTTATCTTGGTCAACATGGCATTCGACTCTTTCAACGAGGAATTCGACTTGTTCAACAAGGTATTCGACTTGTTCAACAAGGCATTCTACTTGGTCAATGATACATTCGACTTGTTCAACAAGACATTTGTCTTTGTGAACAAGGCATTTATGTTGTTCAACAAGGCATTCTACTTGTTCAAAGGGCATTTGACTTGTTCAACAAGGCATACAAGGCATTCTCCTTGTTCAACAAGGCATTCGACTTGTACAACAAGGCATTTTCCCTGGTCAACAAGGCATTCAACTTGTTCAACAAGCCATTCGAGTTGTTCAACAAGGCATTCGACTTGTGCAACAAGGCATTCGACTCGTCCAACAAGGCATTTTACTTGGTCAATAAGGCATTCGACTTGTTCAACGAGGAATTCGACTTGTTTAACAAGGCATTCGACTTGTTCAACAAGGCATTCCACTTTGTGAACAAGGCATTTATTTTGTTCAACAAGGCATTCTACTTGTTCATAGGGCATTTGAGTTGGTCAACATGGCATAAAAGTTATTCTGCTTGTTCAACAAGGCATTCGACTTGTACAACAAGGCATTTTAGTTGGTCAACAAGGCATTCGACTTCTTCAACAAGCCATTCGATTTGTTCAACAAGGCGTTCGACTTGTTCAACATGGCATTCGACTTGTTGACCAACTCAAATTTTCTCTCTCTAGTTTCTCTCTCTAGCGAATTCTCTCTCTCCAAACCTAATACCTAAAAATTGTCGTTGACCAATTTTTTCCCCTTTTTGACCCGCAATTGATTTTCCATCGTCTACCTACCTTGACCACTGTTCGAGGGCGAATTGCGGCCTCCATCGCCGGGATCAGACGGCGATTGGAGGGCTTTTTGGAGCGAGATTGCTTCCTTTTCTTCCTTTTCTTCTAACTTTCATATGTTGACGGAGGCGTCTCCTTCTGTGGGGGTTGCGGCGATTGCTGAGGTCGTGGGTGCTGACCGACAAGGAACGGCCACACAAGGAGCCCCGACCATGCCGGATTTGTCAAATGCCCTATAGAACAAGTAGAATGCCTTGTTGAACAACATAAATGCCTTGTTCACAAAGTCGAATGTCTTGTTGAACAAGTCGAATGTCTTGTTGACCAAGTAGAATGCCTTGTTGAACAAGTCGAATGCCCTGTTGAACAAGTCGAATTCCTCGTGGAACAAGTCGAATGCCTTGTTGACCAAGTAAAATGCCTTGTTGGACAAGTCGAATGCCTTGTTGACCAAGTGAAATGCCCTTTGAACAAATAGAATGCCTTGTTGAACAACATAAATGCCTTGTTCACAAAGCCGAATGCCTTGTTGAACAAGTCGAATGTCTTCTTGACCAAGTAGAATGCCTTGTTGAACAAGTCGAACACCTTGTTGAACAAATCGAATGGCATGTTGAACAAGTCGAATGCCTTGTTGTACAAGTCGAATGCCTTGTTGAACAAGAAGAATGCCTTGTATACCATGTTGACGAACTCAAATGCCCTATGAACAAGTAGAATGCCTTGTTGAACAACATAAATGCATTGTTCACAAAGTCGAATGCCTTGTTGAACTAGTCGAATGTCTTGTTGACCAAGTGGAATGCCTTGTTGAACAAGTCGAATGTCTTCTTGAACAAGTCGAATGCCTTGTTGACCAAGTAAAATGCTTTGTTAGACAAGTCGAATGCCTTGTGGAACAAGTCGAATGCCTTGTGGAACAAGTCGAATGCCTTGTTGCACAAGTCGAACGCCTTGTTGAACAAATCGAATGGCTTGTTGAACAAGTCGAATGCCTTGTTGACCAAGTAAAATGCCTTGTTGTACAAGTCGAATGCCTTGTTGAACAAGTAGAATGCCTTGTTGAACAAGCAGAATACGTTGTTGAACTACATAAATGCCCTGTTCACAAAGTCGAATGCCCTGTTGAACAAGTCGAATGTCTTGTTGACCTAGTAGAATGCCTTGTTGAACAAGTCGAACGCCTTGTTGAACAAATCGAATGGCTTGTTGAACAAGTCGAATGCCTTGTTGACCAAGTAAAATGCCTTGTTGTACAAGTCGAATGCCTTGTTGAACAAGTAGAATGCCTTGTTGAACAAGTAGAATGCCTTGTTGAACAACATAAATGCCCTGTTCACAAAGTCGAATGCCCTGTTGAACAAGGCGAATGTCTTGTTGACCAAGTAGAATGCCTTGTTGAACAAGCCGAACGCCTTGTTGAACAAATCGAATAGCTTGTTGAACAAGTCGAATGCCTTGTTGACCAGGTAAAATGCCTTGTTGTACAAGTCGAATGCCTTGTTGAACAAGCAGAATGACTTTTATGCCTTGTTGACCAACTCAAATGCCTTATGAACAAGTAGAATGCCTTGTTGAACAACATAAATGCCTTGTTCACAGAGTCGAATGCCTTGTTGAACAAGTTGAATGTCTTGTTGACCAAGTAGAATGCCTTGTTGAGCAAGTCGAATGCCTTGTGGAACAAGTTGAATTCCTCGTTGAACAAGTCGAATGCCTTGTTGACCAAGTAAAATGACTTGTTGGACAAGTCGAATGACTTGTTGGACAAGTCGAATGCCTTGTGGACCAAGTCAAATGCCCTTTGAACAAATAGAATGCCTTGTTGAACAACATAGATGCCTTTTTCACAAAGACGAATGCTTTGTTCAACAAGTCGAATGTCTTGTTGACCAAGTAGAATGCCTTGTTGAACAAGTCGAACGCCTTGTTGAACAAATCGAATGGCTTTTTGAACAAGTCGAATGCCTTGTTGACCAAGTAAAATGCCTTGTTGTACAAGTCGAATCTTGTTGAACAAGCAGAATGCCTTGTATACCTTGTTGACAAACTCAAATGCCCTATAGAACAAGTGGAATGCCTTGTTGAACAACATATATGCCTTGTTCACAAAGTCAAATGCCTTGTTGAACAAGTCGAATGTCTTGTTAGACCAAGTAGAATGCCTTGTTGAACAAGTCGAACGCCTTGTTGAACAAATCGAATGGCTTGTTGAACAAGCCGAATGCCTTGTTGTACAAGTCGAATGCCTTGTTGAACAAGCAGAATGACTTTTATGCCTTGTTGACCAACTCAAATGCCCTATGAACAAGTAGAATGCCTTGTTGAACAACATAAATGCCTTTTTCACAAAGTCGAATGCCTTGTTGAACAAGTCGAATGTCTTGTTGAGCAAGTAGAATGCCTTGTTCAACAAGTCGAATGCCCTGTTGAACAAGTCGAATTCCTCGTTGAACAAGTCGAATGCCTTGTTGACCAAGTAAAATGCCTTGTTGGACAAGTCGAATGCCTTGTGGAACAAGTCGAATGCCTTGTTGAACAAGTCGAACGCCTTGTTGAACAAATCGAATGGCTTGTTGAACAAGCCGAATGCCTTGTTGTACAAGTCGAATGCCTTGTTGAACAAGCAGAATGACTTTTATGCCTTGTTGACCAACTCAAATGCCTTATGAACAAGTAGAATGCCTTGTTGAACAACATAAATGCCTTGTTCACAAAGTCGAATGCCTTGTTGAACAAGTCGAATGTCTTGTTGACCAAGTAGAATGCCTTGTTGAACAAGTCGAATGTCTTGTTGAACAAGTTGGATTCCTCGTTGAACAAGTCGAATGCCTTGTTGACCAAGTAAAATGCCTTGTTGGACAAGTCGAATGCCTTGTGGAACAAGTCGAATGCCTTGTTGAACAAGTCGAACGCCTTGTTGAACAAATCGAATGGCTTGTTGAACAAGTCGAATGTCTTGTTGACCAAGTAGAATGCCTTGCTGAACAAGTCGAATGCCTTGTTGAACAAGTTGAATTCCTCGTTGAACAAGTCGAATGCCTTGTTGACCAAGTAAAATGCCTTGTTGGACAAGTCGAATGCCTTGTTGACCAAGTCAAATGCCCTTTGAACAAATAGAATGCCTTGTTCACAAAGACGAATGCTTTGTTCAACAAGTCGAATGTCTTGTTGACCAAGTAGAATGCCTTGTTGAACAAGTCGAACGCCTTGTTGAACAAATCGAATGGCTTGTTGAACAAGTCGAATGCCTTGTTGACCAAGTAAAATGCCTTGTTGTACAAGTCAAATCTTGTTGAACAAGCAGAATGCCTTGTATACCTTGTTGACAAACTCAAATGCCCTATAGAACAAGTGGAATGCCTTGTTGAACAACATAAATGCCTTGTTCACAAAGCCGAATGCCTTGTTGAACAAGTCGAATGTCTTGTTGACCAAGTAGAATGCCTTGTTGAACAAGTCGAACGCCTTGTTGAACAAATCGAATGGCTTGTTGAACAAGCCGAATGCCTTGTTGTACAAGTCGAATGCCTTGTTGAACAAACAGAATAACTTTTATGCCTTGTTGACCAACTCAAATGCCCTATAGAACAAGTAGAATGCCTTGTTGAACAACATAAATGCCTTGTTCACAAAGTCGAATGCCTTGTTGAACAAGTCGAATGTCTTGTTGACCAAGTAAAATGCGTTGTTGAACAAGTCGAACGCCTTGTTGAACAAATCAAATGGCTTGTTGAACAAGTCGAATGCCTTGTTGAACAAGCATAATGACCTTTATGCCTTGTTGACCAACTCAAATGCCCTATGAACAAGTAGAATTCCTTGTTGAACAACATAAATGCCTTGTTCACAAAGTCGAATGCCTTGTTGAACAAGTCGAATGTCTTGTTGACCAAGTAGAATGCCTTGTTGAACACGTCGAATGCCCTGTTGAACAAGTCGAATTCCTCGTTGAACAAGTCGAATGCCTTGTTGACCAAGTAAAATGCCTTGTTGGACAAGTCGAATGCCTTGTTGACAAAGTGAAATGCCCTTTGAACAAATAGAATGCCTTGTTGAACAACATAAATGCCTTGTTCACAAAGCCGAATGCCTTGTTGAACAAGTCGAATGTCTTGTTGACCAAGTAGAATGCCTTGTTGAACAAGTCGAACGCCTTGTTGAACAAATCGAATGGCTTGTTGAACAAGTCGAATGCCTTGTTGTACAAGTCGAATGCCTTGTTGAACAAGCAGAATGCCTTGTATACCTTGTTGACCAACTCAAATGCCCTATGAACAAGTAGAATGCCTTGTTGAACAACATAAATGCCTTGTTCACAAAGTCGAATGCCTTGTTGAACAAGTCGAATGTCTTGTTGACCAAGTGGAATGCCTTGTTGAACAAGTCGAATGTCTTCTTGAACAAGTCGAATGCCTTGTTGACCAAGTAAAATGCCTTGTTGGACAAGTCGAATGCCTTGTGGAACAAGTCGAATTCCTTGTGGAACAAGTCGAATGCCTTGTTGCACAAGTCGAACGCCTTGTTGAACAAATCGAATGGCTTGTTGAACAAGTCGAATGCCTTGTTGACCAAGTAGAATGCCTTGTTGAACAAGTCGAATGTCTTGTTGACCAAGTAGAATGCCTTGTTGAACAAGTCGAACGCCTTGTTGAACAAATCGAATGGCTTGTTGAACTAGCCGAATGCCTTGTTGTACAAGTCGAATGCCTTGTTGAACAAGCAGAATGACTTTTATGCCTTGTTGACCAACTCAAATGCCTTATGAACAAGTAGAATGCCTTGTTGAACAACATAAATGCCTTGTTCACAAAGTCGAATGCCTTGTTGAACAAGTCGAATGTCTAGTTGACCAAGTAGAATGCCTTGTTGAACAAGTCGAATGTCTTGTTTAACAAGTTGGATTCCTCGTTGAACAAGTCGAATACCTTGTTGACCAAGTAAAATGCCTTGTTGGACAAGTCGAATGCCTTGTGGAACAAGTCGAATGCCTTGTTGAACAAGTCGAACGCCATGTTGAACAAATCGAATGCCTTGTTGAACAAGTCGAATGTCTTGTTGACCAAGTAGAATGCCTTGTTGAACACGTCGAATGCCGGTTTGAACAAGTCGAATTCCTCGTTGAACAAGTCGAATGCCTTGTTGACCAAGTAAAATGCCTTGTTGGACAAGTCGAATGCCTTGTTGACAAAGTGAAATGCCCTTTGAACAAATAGAATGTCTTGTTGAACAACATAAATGCCTTGTTCACAAAGCCGAATGCCTTGTTGAACAAGTCGAATGTCTTGTTGACCAAGTAGAATGCCTTGTTGAACAAGTCGAACGCCTTGTTGAACAAATCGAATGGCTTGTTGAACAAGTCGAATGCCTTGTTGTACAAGTCGAATGCCTTGTTGAACAAGCAGAATGCCTTGTATACCTTGTTGACCAACTCAAATGCCCGATGAACAAGTAGAATGCCTTGTTGAACAACATAAATGCCTTGTTCACAAAGTCGAATGCCTTGTTGAACAAGTCGAATGTCTTGTTGACCAAGTAGAATGCCTTGTTGAACAAGTCGAATGTCTTGTTGAACAAGTTGAATTCCTCGTTGAACAAGTCGAATGCCTTGTTGACCAAGTAAAATGCCTTGTTGGACAAGTCGAATGCCTTGTGGAACAAGTCGAATGCCTTGTTGCACAAGTCGAACGCCTTGTTGAACAAATCGAATGGCTTGTTGAACAAGTCGAATGCCTTGTTGACCAAGTAGAATGCCTTGTTGAACAAGTCGAATGTCTTGTTGACCAAGTAGAATGCCTTGTTGAACAAGTCGAACGCCTTGTTGAACAAATCGAATGGCTTGTTGAACAAGCCGAATGCCTTGTTGTACAAGTCGAATGCCTTGTTGAACAAGCAGAATGACTTTTATGCCTTGTTGACCAACTCAAATGCCTTATGAACAAGTAGAATGCCTTGTTGAACAACATAAATGCCTTGTTCACAAAGTCGAATGCCTTGTTGAACAAGTCGAATGTCTAGTTGACCAAGTAGAATGCCTTGTTGAACAAGTCGAATATCTTGTTTAACAAGTTGGATTCCTCGTTGAACAAGTCGAATACCTTGTTGACCATGTAAAATGCCTTGTTGGACAAGTCGAATGCCTTGTGGAATAAGTCGAATGCCTTGTTGAACAAGTCGAACGCCATGTTGAACAAATCGAATGGCTTGTTGAACAAGTCGAATGTCTAGTTGACCAAGTAGAATGCCTTGCTGAACAAGTCGAATGCCTTGTTGAACAAGTTGAATTCCTCGTTGAACAAGTCGAATGCCTTGTTGACCAAGTAAAATGCCTTGTTGGACAAGTCGAATGCCTTGTTGACCAAGTCAAATGCCCTTTGAACAAATAGAATGTCTTGTTGAACAACATAAATGCCTTGTTCACAAAGACGAATGCTTTGTTCAACAAGTCGAATGTCTTGTTGACCAAGTAGAATGCCTTGTTGAACAAGTCGAACGCCTTGTTGAACAAATCGAATGGCTTGTTGAACAAGTCGAATGCCTTGTTGACCAAGTAAAATGCCTTGTTGTACAAGTCGAATCTTGTTGAACAAGCAGAATGCCTTGTATACCTTGTTGACAAACTCAAATGCCCTATAGAACAAGTGGAATGCCTTGTTGAACAACATAAATGCCTTGTTCACAAAGTCGAATGTCTTGTTGACCAAGTAGAATGCCTTGTTGAACAAGTCGAACGCCTTGTTGAACAAATCGAATGGCTTGTTGAACAAGCCGAATGCCTTATTGTACAAGTCGAATGCCTTGTTGAACAAGCAGAATGACTTTTATGCCTTGTTGAACAACATAAATGCCTTGTTCACAAAGTCGAATGCCTTGTTGAACAAGTCGAATGTCTTGTTGACCAAGTAGAATGCCTTGTTGAACAAGTCGAATGCCCTGTTGAACAAGTCGACTTCCTCGATAAACAAGTCGAATGCCTTGTTGACTAAGTAAAATGCCTTATTGAACAAGTCGAATGTCTTGTTGACCAAGTAGAATGCCTTGTTGAACAAGTCGAACGCCTTGTTGAACAAATCGAATGGCTTGTTGAACAAGTCGAATGCCTTGTTGACCAAGTAAAATGCCTTGTTGTACAAGTCGAATGCCTTGTTGAACAAGCAGAATGCCTTGTATACCTTGTTGACCAACTCAAATGCCCTATAGAACAAGTAGAATGCCTTGTTCACAAAGTCGAATGCCTTGTTGAACAAGTCGAATGTCTTGTTGACCAAGTAGAATGCCTTGTTGAACAAGTCGAACGCCTTGTTGAACAAATCGAATGGCTTGTTGAACAAGTCGAATGCCTTGTTGTACGAGTCGAATGCCTTGTTGAACAAGCAGAATGACTTTTATGCCTTGTTGACCAACTCAAATGCCCTATGAACAAGTAGAATGCCTTGTTGAACAACATAAATGCCTTGTTCACAAAGTCGAATGCCTTGTTGAACAAGTCGAATGTCTTGTTGACCAAGTAGAATGCCTTGTTGAACAGGTCGAATGCCCTGTTGAACAAGTCGAATTCCTCGTTGAACAAGTCGAATGCCTTGTTGACCAAGTAAAATGCCTTGTTGGACAAGTCGAATGCCTTGTTGACCAAGTGAAATGCCCTTTGAACAAATAGAATGCCTTGTTGAACAACATAAATGCCTTGTTCACAAAGCCGAATGCCTTGTTGAACAAGTCGAATGTCTTGTTGACCAAGTAGAATGCCTTGTTGAACAAGTCGAACGCCTTGTTGAACAAATCGAATGGCTTGTTGAACAAGTCGAATGCCTTGTTGTACAAGTCGAACGCCTTGTTGTACAAGTCGAATGCCTTGTTGAACAAGCAGAATGCCTTGTATACCTTGTTGACCAACTCAAATGCCCTATGAACAAGTAGAATGCCTTGTTGAACAACATAAATGCCTTGTTCACAAAGTCGAATGCCTTGTTGAACAAGTCGAATGTGTTGTTGACCAAGTGGAATGCCTTGTTGAACAAGTCGAATGTCTTCTTGACCAAGTCGAATGCCTTGTTGACCAAGTAAAATGCCTTGTTGGACAAGTCGAATGCCTTGTGGAACAAGTCGAATGCCTTGTTGCACAAGTCGAACGCCTTGTTGAACAAATCGAATGGCTTGTTGAACAAGTCGAATGCCTTGTTGACCAAGTAAAATGCCTTGTTGTACAAGTCGAATGCCTTGTTGAACAAGTAGAATGCCTTGTTGAACTACATAAATGCCCTGTTCACAAAGTCCAATGCCCTGTTGAACAAGTCGAATGTCTTGTTGACCTAGTAGAATGCCTTGTTCAACAAGTCGAACGCCTTGTTGAACAAATCGAATGGCTTGTTGAACAAGTCGAATGCCTTGTTGACCAAGTAAAATGCCTTGTTCTACAAGTCGAATGCCTTGTTGAACAAGTAGAATGCCTTGTTGAACAAGTCGAACGCCTTGTTGAACAAATCGAATGGCTTGTTGAACAAGCCGAATGCCTTGTTGTACAAGTCGAATGCCTTGTTGAACAAGCAAAATGACTTTTATGCCTTGTTGACCAACTCAAATGCCTTATGAACAAGTAGAATGCCTTGTTGAACAACATAAATGCCTTGTTCACAAAGTCGAATGCCTTGTTGAACAAGTCGAATGTCTAGTTGACCAAGTAGAATGCCTGTTGAACAAGTCGAATGTCTTGTTTAACAAGTTGGATTCCTCGTTGAACAAGTCGAATACCTTGTTGACCAAGTAAAATGCCTTGTTGGACAAGTCGAATGCCTTGTGGAACAAGTCGAATGCCTTGTTGAACAAGTCGAACGCCATGTTGAACAAATCGAATGCCTTGTTGAACATGTCGAATGTCTTGTTGACCAAGTAGAATGCCTTGTTGAACACGTCGAATGCCGGTTTGAACAAGTCGAATTCCTCGTTGAACAAGTCGAATGCCTTGTTGACCAAGTAAAATGCCTTGTTGGACAGTCGAATGCCTTGTTGACAAAGTGAAATGCCCTTTGAACAAATAGAATGTCTTGTTGAACAACATAAATGCCTTGTTCACAAAGCCGAATGCCTTGTTGAACAAGTCGAATGTCTTGTTGACCAAGTAGAATGCCTATTGAACAAGTCGAACGCCTTGTTGAACAAATCGAATGGTTGTTGAACAAGTCGAATGCCTTGTTGTACAAGTCGAATGCCTTGTTGAACAAGCAGAATGCCTTGTATACCTTGTTGACCAACTCAATGTCCTATGAACAAGTAGAATGCCTTGTTGAACAACATAAATGCCTTGTTCACAAAGTCGAATGCCTTGTTGAACAAGTCGAATGTCTTGTTGACCAAGTGGAATGCCTTGTTGACAAGTCGAATGTCTTCTTGAACAAGTCGAATGCCTTGTTGACCAAGTAAAATGCCTTGTTGGACAGTTGAATGCCTTGGAACAAGTCGAATGCCTTGTTGCAAAGTCGAATGCCTTGTTGAACAACTCGAATGGCTTGTTGAACAAGTCGAATGCCTTGTTGACCAAGTAGAATGCCTTGTTGAACAAGTCGAATGTCTTGTGACCAAGTAGAATGCCTTGTTTGAAAAAGTCGAACGCCTTGTTGAACAAATCGAATGGCTTGTTGAACAAGCCGAATGCCTTGTTGTACAAGTCGAATGCCTTGTTGAACAAGCAGAATGACTTTTATGCCTTGTTGACCAACTCAAATGCCTTATGAACAAGTAGAATGCCTTGTTGAATAACATAAATGCCTTGTTCACAAAGTCGAATGCCTTGTTGAACAAGTCGAATGTCTTGTTGACCAAGTAGAATGCCTTGTTGAACAAGTCGAATATCTTGTTTAACAAGTTGGATTCCTCGTTGAACAAGTCGAATACCTTGTTGACCATGTAAAATGCCT